>JBAWJV010000048.1:0-113783 GCA_037356075.1 Neofusicoccum sp. Z40 | reverse complement strand
GTTGGAGATGCCGGACAGGAGCTGCTGTTCTTCGGTGGTCGCGGCCGGGTCGATGCCGTCGGTGAAGGCCTGGAGGGTGGCCGAGGGCGAGACGGCCCAGGGGACGGCGTCGTAGGCGGTCATGTTCTTCCGGCGATCGCGCGTGGGCGAGGCCGAGGGGGAGTCTCTCCTGGCGAAGCGCTCGAGGACCGGGGTCGAGAGGGAAAGCGCGCTGGGGGGACGCGCCGCCATGGCTGGGTGCGGAGGGGGTGCGGCGAGGACCAAGTGTACATACAGGAGCAATGGAGGAATGTGTGCGGATGGGATTGGAGAGCGAGGTGGGATGCGAGCGACGCGTCGCGGGAGATGATGACGGTTCCGGAAGGTTATTGGAACAATAATTGCAGGCATCCGATTTGAGACAAGGCTGGAGCTATGGCGATTCCCATTGGCAGCCGGGGAATCCCGGCCTCCCGCCGCCCAGCGCCCTAGACCCCGCGGTCCCTCAGCCACACGCGCGCCAGGCACCGTCGCGCCAGCGCAGGCGTGCAGGATGCCTCCAAACACCATGGCGCCCATCGCGAGCTCACCGCCCGGCTGATTGCCGTCCACGGGCCGCCGCCGCCGCCCCTCAGCTCCACGATGCGCCGCCAAAGTCCACCGCGCTAGCCCGGCGCGTTAGCCCTGTGGATCTAGCCCTACGCTGCCGATCCGGAGGCCCCTCGCTGCGCGCGAAGCCTAGTGCTTCTGCTTGTCCTTCTCGCGGCGCGCCTCGCGCACGAGGGCGTCGACCCTAGCCGGCGTTAGTCTGCCGTCCGTCAGGGGCGCGGGCTAATTTTACCTCTGCACCGCCCCGTAGCCTTCCACGAAGCACGACGACACCCATGCCACCCACAGCCCGCTCAAGACGGCCACGTTGTGCTTCTGCAGCCTGCGCGCCATGACCGACGCCTCGAAGACGTGGATCGCGACCATCATCGCCAGCACGAACGGCTGCACCTGCGCCGTGAAGCGCGCGAGACCGGGCGTGTGCCGCAGCACGTGGTCGTAGATGAACGAGCCAGGCAGTGCATTGGCCCGCCGCGATATAAGCACATACGTGAGCGCACAGACGGTGAAGATGACGGCGTGCAGTCCGCGTGGGCGAGCGTACTGCTTGACCGTAATGTCGCTTCGGCCCAGCGCCGCGAGCGAGTCCTTGTCCATCTGCACGAGGCGCTCGCGCGCCTCACGCCACGATTGCATAGGGGGCTCCAGAGGGATCCCGTACCGCTTGCCGGCGGCATCGATGCTCAGCGAGCCCAGCGTGATGTCTGCCAGACGCGCCTTGCGGGCGGCGAGCGACGAGACCCTGCAGTAGTGCTCGAGGTAGCGGGCAATCTGCGTCATCAGCGCGAGCGGGCGGCAGCGGAGCAGCGTGCGGCGGGGCCTACCGAGTCCTGGTGGTCGGCGTTCATGTGCGAGACGATGCGCTGCTTGGCGGCAGCCTCCTGGGCCTGGGGGTCGGCCATGGTGCGAGCGGGCAGACGGTCGTCAGGGAGGGAGGAGATGTGGCGGCGGTCGGCGAGATCGCAGACGCGCGATACGATCCATCTCCGGAACGGCAGCCAACGTCTTCCGCCAACCCGCCTCCACCCACACGCCGACCGCGCGCCCGCCGCTCCTACGCTCCCACGCTCCCGCGCTCCCACGCTCCCACGCTCCCGCGCTCCCCCCGCTGCCGTGCGACTCTGCCCCCGCATCCCGGGCGCTGTGCTGCGTGACCTACGGCGAGCGACTGCGCTGACACGGGGCCCGTCACATTCGCGCCCGCCTGCAGCGCATCGCGATGCGCGCCGCAAGCCACCCAACCTTCTCGGACGGCCGGCCTGTTTCCGAGCAGCGCAACCCAGCTGCGTCTGCCTCTTTGGGCCAACGAGATGCAGCCAGCCGCCGCGTTGGACCGTGACGGCCTGCCGCTGTGACGACGACTGGAGCGCGAAACTTGGCACGCCCGCACGGGCTCCCGCAGGTTTCGCGAGAACCGGGACGCTGCGATCGAGAGCGGCCGCCGCGACTGGCAAGGCTGGCGGGGATCCGTCCAAGGCGAGCGAGGTGTGACCAGGCCTCGCCATCCTTGCGCCCGCAGCCATGTTGCGTCAGAGGCAGCTCCGGGCGACCAGGGTCCGCCAGCTCCATCTCCTGGAAACCTGCTGGTGTACGCTCCTCTTTTCTCCCTCGCTGCGCCCGCCCCGTTCCTCCCGCGCATCTTGTCTTTGTGCACGCCTTCCCCCAGCCTCTCCACAGCTTCCTACGAACACCCCACCATTGTACATACGCCGCGCATTGAGCCTCTAGCGCACAGCTATGGCGGATCGGACTGTCGACGAAACCCAGGCCGCTGCAGGCGCCGACGGCCAGGCCCAGGGCAGTGCTTCCGTGAGCG
This sequence comes from Neofusicoccum sp. Z40, assembly GCA_037356075.1. Taxonomy (NCBI): domain Eukaryota; kingdom Fungi; phylum Ascomycota; class Dothideomycetes; order Botryosphaeriales; family Botryosphaeriaceae; genus Neofusicoccum; species Neofusicoccum sp. Z40. Next base: position 111,379 of record JBAWJV010000048.1, on the reverse strand, counting down.
GAGGCGTTGGCGCGCAGGGCTCCAGCAAGAAGACGACGGAGAAGAAGGCACCGAAGAAGCTCGGCAAGAAGCAGCCAGAGCCTCAGCAGCAGCCGACGCCCGAGGAGTCGCCAGAGTCGGATGAAGAAGTTGAGCAGGAGCCAGAGCCCGAGCCGGAACCCGAGCGCAAGCAGTCCAGGCGCCGCCAGTCTCGCGGCCGCGGGCGCAGGAACGTGCCAGACAGCGACACCGAGTCGCTACCTCGCTCTGATGTCTCGGCGACCGGCGGCCGGCGCAACCGCCAGCGGCAGAGGCAGAAGGGAGGCAAGCAACAGGGCGGCGGCCCCCTCGAGGGCATCACCGAGAACGTACCCGGCGGTGACCTGGTCAACGGCGCTGGCGACATGGTCCAGAACACGGCAGGCAAAGCAGTCAACCAGGTTGGCAACACGGCGGGCAAGGCGCTCGGCGGCCTGACCGGCGGCGGCGGCGGCGAAGAAGACGACAGCAAGGGCGAGCAGCTCCGGCTTCGCCTCGAACTGAATCTGGACATCGAGGTCCAACTCAAGGCCAAGATCCACGGTGACCTGACCTTGGGTCTTCTGTAGGTTCACAGCCACATGCAGAGCGGACTGACAGCAGGCTGACGCAAGCACAGGAACTAAACGGGGGTGGTGTTTCACGGATCGGGCAGGGAGTAGTCACGAATTACGTTGGACACGGATGTACGCAGCGGCGCTTGGGACCTTGCTCTTGGTGTAATGAAATTCAGAACTGCGTGTGTGTGTACTAGAAAAGCAATCTGCAATCGCTTGTCGCAGCCGGAGCGGAGTTCCGCGAGCATGCACGTGAAGTGGTCCAAGACTGGGTCAGGCGTGGTGAGCTCGAATTTAGGTTGGCCCGATAGGCTGTCTCGGGCGCGCACAAGCCAAAGCAGCGTAACGCTGGGCAGCGGGGCGCCGCCGGTCGCCGGGAGGGCCTGTCAACGGCTCTCGATCATCGCGGCGTCGTGTACTTGTCGCGCCCCCGGACCCCGGCCGCCGTTGACGTCAGACGCGCCGCGGCCCCCCTGCCCGTCTCTGCGCAATGCTCTGGGAGGTGGCGCGCCGCCGGCCTCCCGCAATCTTGATTTGAGGTCGCCGTAAGCTGCTGATTCCTGCTCCAGGCCCGGGGTCCTGCCAACGTCTGCTGCTGTCCCTTCTCGCCCTGTGCCACTTCTAGCTCCCTACAACCCCTCCCCGCTCCTACGTGAATACAACCTCTCCAACCTCCGCACACACTACATTCGCCCGACACCCGGATTCCTTCAGCCGCCGCCATGTCCGACTCCGAGGGCGAGCAGCAGACCGCCCTGGCCAAGAAGCAGGAGGTGCCGGCCATGCGCACCGTGCAGCAGCAGCAGAAGATGGAGAACGCGATGAAGCAGGCCAAGCGGGAGGCCGGCTTGCAGTCGAACCGCTCTCGCTCCGCCTCGCGCCGGGCACGCCGGCAGCGCATCCAGAAGGCCATCGACGAGGGCAAGTACATGAAGACCAACAGCCTGGAGGCGCTGGAGGAGGCCGATGCCAACGGCGAGCTGCAGCAGATGCAGATGTTCGAACGCATAGGCCCCGACAGCACCTCCATGGATGGCCCCGTCACGCATGCTCGCGCCATGCGCGGCGAGATCCCCTTGCGCGGCACCAACCCGGACCAGCCCTACCGCTTGCCTCAGCAAGAGAAGAAAAGCTCACTCGACGACACGGATGGCCTGAAGCTGAAGCTCGAGGCGAACCTGGAGGTCGAAATCGAGCTCAAGGCCAGCATCCGAGGCGATCTCACCCTGTCTCTCTTGTGAGTCGTGCCGCTCTCCTTGCTTCCCTCCAGTAACACGCGGCCTTTTTCGGGCTGATAGCATACCATTTGACCGCAGAGAATAACATCCCCCTGTGCTTGTAGTGCGTGATCACGGTTGTAACGTCGGACGATCGCCTCTTCCACGATAGTCAACGAACGAAAGTTAATGATTTCATAATCGCGCCGGCATCTCTTGTCTTGCCGTGGGCCGCCCCAAACACTTGCCGGGCATGTATTTGAGCGTTGGGAGTTCACGAGGCTGATTCCGGAGGAGCTTTTTGGGTAAACTTTAGAAAATTCACATCATCAGTCGTTCACTAGCCCGTCGAAAGCATGCACGCCCTCTTGCTTCTATCTTTTCTGGTGGTTGCCCTCAAGCCCCACGTGATTCGCATCCCATTCCACAGCCATTTTCGTGTCTCTGGCATGCTCGTGGGCCGTCCGAAGAACCCGCGTTCCAGGCGGAACCCGGGAGCGTTGAATCTGGACAGCTGACTCTTAAGTAGTCTGCGGCGCAAGCTTCTCTGCGGACTCTTCAACGCATCGCTGGATGACCGGCGCTTCGGAGTAGGTGGTGTCGGCTGACGTGCGGACTTTGGCTCCTGGTTGCTGTTCGTGTTCTTCCCGTCGGGCGGCGTTGTCCTATCGACAAACGGTGCCTCGCCCAGAGAAAAGCTGTTGCAGTAGAGGCGGGTGGATGTGGATGCGGTGGTTAAGAAGAGCAAATAGATGGCGATTGGGACAACTCTGGCCAGGGGAGGTGAGTGTTGGAAGAATGGAAATCAAAGACCATCCAGACGCAACACGGCCTCCTCAAAGTCCTCGATATCTATCGTCCGGCTGATATTTTCCCTCAACCAGGCCTTCGTGTCGGAATCTGAAACCAGCCCGCGATCGCGAGCAACAGTATAGATGCACGCGGCAGCAACAGTTTTGGCAGTAAAGTGATTCGCAAGCTGGTAGTCCTTGCATCTGCGGGGGGTTAGCCGAGAGTCATCTGTAGAGCGAGCAGACATACGCATTCATGGCCGTTGCCCTGCAAATCCTTGCAACACCGGTCTCCATGATGTCAACAACACGAGTGGCTTTCTTGTGCTCGTCGCTTCGGGAGTCAAAGTCGTTCTCATCAGTACCGGCATTACGCAGGGAGCCGCGTAGAAATCCAGGAAGAAAGTCGGACGGAAGCGATATGCGCAGCTCAAACTTCAGAATACGAAGCAACATGAGTTCGGCCCGGACAAAAGAGGAACGAAGAGAGTCATAAGTTACGGAGGAGACCGCTGGGGGAGCCACCGCGGTCTTTCCCGGGTGCATCAAGCGCCACGCCGGTAAGAGCAATTCCCGAGTGCGACGCGGAGCCTCTGTGGCCTTAGATGCTAGCGATAGACATGCAAGGACGAGCATCTGACGTCCGAGTCAGTTCGCCGGAGACCCAACAAGCAAGGAGTTGGGGTAATTCAGACATATTCATCCAAGACTGGTCGGCGGTTCTCGTTGCGACAGAACTTCCGGTATCTGTTCAGGTATATGAATGACATGGCAAGGCATTCTTCGGGGCTGCGGAGAGGTCAGAACAGATGTTGTCCGACGTGTCAAGAGCAGAGGTGGCGACAGAACCGCTCACGACTTACAGTCGGAGTATGTCGGATAGAACTGTCATGAGAGATATCGAGTCCATGGCGTAATGAACACTCTTGGCCTCATCATGCATTTCCCGGTCCTTGGGCATTTTTGCCGTTGAAGCTGTCGAGGCCATTGCTGGGACAATCATCCGATGGCCAGGTGCTGGGGTTGCAGCTGTGAGTTCGCCCACGCTAGAAGTCGACGAGAGTGACCATCGTAAGCGCGGGGGCCAGGATCTCTCAAGGCCGGAGATGCGTTCGTTAGTGCTGGCCGGACAGCAGGCGGAGGATCGGAGCCATCGCGGGCGTCACGTGGAACACTCGTCTTAGTCAGCGTGTCTTTGCCAAGTCGACTCGGCGCTGGGCGTGGCGTCCGTGCCTGGAGCTTCTGCCTGCCTCACCTGCGCTTCGTCGTCCGCTCACCTTCGTGCTGCCTCAGCTTCGCCGATATGCTGTGCGCCTGCAAGTCCGCATGTGGTGAATGACGCGCAACAGAAGAGCGGGCGGGGAGCGCCGGCCGGATCCTGGCCTGCAAGCAGCCGTCGGCCTCGGATATGGAGTCTTACATCTTGACTGAAGAGGCCTCCTCCTCTTCAGCATCCAGGCAGCTGTCATCAGCCTCGTCCCCCGCTACATCCGTCTCGGCGGCACCACCCGCACGGGCTACCACGGTCGGCGGAGAAGAATCAATTCTCGCCGACCTCGGCAATTACATACCCCTTGGATGTCTCCTGACTGGACTGCACGATCCCGCAGGCTTTGGATTACCCGGGCAATGGGCCGAACTCGGTGCCAAGACGCTCTCAACGTGCACCACACTTGAAGGCCGTCTGAAGGAGTCCGTTGCCAAACTTCTCGAGGCGAGATGGATCCGCTCCCAGTGCGCTGTGCCCTTGGGTGGAGAACTCACGGAATCCTCTGCAATCCTGCGCTTGTACATTCTCCCGCATGATATTGGACGTCGCTTCATCGATCGTAAAGTTAGGAAACTTCAGGCGGCGCTTGAGCATGCGGTTCAGGCGGTGAACATTTCCCCGCGCGTCTGGAATGGCGAATATATTCCGGCAAGACATGACGCAATATTCGATCCTTGGGCTGCAGCTGAGGAATCTTCACTGTTTTACTTATTCAACACATTACCTTCCCCATCCCCCAACCCAGAAAACGTCAAGGATCCCTACGCAAGATCGGCCATGCACAATTTATTGGACATGGATCTTCCAGGCCTGAACGCTCAGCTCTATCCTTTCCAGACAAGGTCTGCTGCGCTAATGCTGCAACGCGAGGCCTCTCAGGAACTGTTTCTCGACCCGCGCCTCGAAATTCGAAAAGCGCCCAATGGGCAGCTGTTCTATTACTGCCCTCGGGAACTCGAGTTCCTTCGGAGTCCTCGCTGGTTTGAGAGCAATCGCTCTGGGATTCTTGCCGAAGGCATGGGAAGAGGCAAGACGATTATCGCAATCAGCTTGATACTGGCTACAAAACACCACCTGCCACGGATACCTCCTGAGTACCAGAACGGGCCCACTGTTCGATCCAAAGTGGGGCCCCTGGTCCAGATGGCAGCAGCGGCGACCGGCCGACATTCCATTCCGTGGAGGGCTGTTGTGGCCCGCCATGAAGTGGAAACTGGCGAAGTGTTGACTGAGTGCATCAAAGAACTTACTTACAATCCGCCGAGCTACGAAATTGCCGTGCAACCAGTGCGCTTCAATCGCAAAGCTAGTATTCCACCGCCCCGAACAATGACCATGTGCAGTGGCACAATTGTTGTGGTTCCCCGCAACCTACTTCACCAATGGCGGTCAGAGCTACAGAAGCATGTGAAGGAGGGGAGCCTGAAGGTCTTGGTCATGGACAGCCCCAGGATGGCTCTTCCGCCAGCACCTGTAAGTGTTCACATCGCTTGGAACCGCGCGCTACTAAGAAAATTGCACAGGAACTCGCGACGTACGACCTTGTCCTGTTCAGCCGCTCGAGGTTTGAGCTAGAGATTCGAGACGGCTCGGACGAAAAGGGACGCCGGCCAAGTCACAGCATGCCCCTCATCTGCCAATGCCCGTACATCGGTGCGTCGAGGACGAGGAACTGCACTTGTCTGAAGGACGATGCCCTCTACGTATCACCGCTGAAACACCTGCATTGGTTGAGGATTATGATCGACGAAGGACACAACTTCTCTTCACCGAGCTCAAACGCCGTCGTTGTTGCGCAGAAATTAGTGCAAGCGGAGCGCCGTTGGGTCATCTCCGGCACCCCCGCCAAAGATGACCTTCTCGGGGTGGAGGTTGATCTCGCTTCGAACCAATCGCCAAGCTTGGGCGTGGAGAACGACGCACAAGCATTGCGCGACAAGGTTCTTGAACAGCGAAGGCGTTTCGATGGTGAAGATTTGAGCGGCGCCGGTGCTACGAGGAGCCTGGGGGCACTGGCAACCCACTTCCTTCAAGTGCGGCCCTGGGCGGAAGCAAATCTCGAGGAAAGAGCAGATTGGCTTGATCATGTCTACAGACATGAAGACTGTAAGCGTCGTACGTTCACAGCGTTTTCAAAGTGCATGGCAAAGACTCTCCAGCAACTCATCATCAAAACCCAACCCTTTGACGTAGAGAGGGATCTTGTCTTGCCGCCTCTGACTCATCGGGTTGTCCGGCTGGAACCAAGCTACTACGACAAGATATCTGCGAATCTGTTCGTTCTTGTCCTTACCGCCAACGCCGTCACTTCTGAGAGGACCGATGTCGACTACTTGTTTCACCCCCGAAGTCAACCAGCTCGAAACCAGTTGATCACGAACCTTCGCCAGAGCAACTTCTTCTGGACAGGTTTCAGCGAGACTGACATCGGCAATGCTATTGAGCACGGATGTCGTTATCTTGTCAAGGAAACCGCACAATGCTCCGACGAAGATCGTAAGCTATTGACCGAATGCATTCAGTTTGCAGAGAATTTCGTTCTTTCTTCGAACAATTGGAAAGCAATGAGCGCTACCCATGAAATCGGTCTATTTGTGGAATCCTGGCCTGGCAACTCATCTGGAGACTGGGCCTTGGGGAGAGAACCTCCGGAACTCTACGGTGTAGCACAGCTGCTGCAAGCTCAAGCATACGTGAACGGGAGACTTGCAGAGAATGACCCGTTGGAGGGTTTTTTAGCTGCTGGGGTTGAGGCACTCAGGGAAGCGTACGCAGCAGAAAAGCCCGGGAAATCCGGACTCGCTGAAAAGCAGGAAATGAAGATGGGACTACCATCCTCCAGCGTGAAGGCCGAGGTTACAGTGTCAAAACTTCATGCCACACCATCGAAGAAGCAGCTTTCGACGCCCAAGACAGGTCCAAAGACAAGCCAAGCAAAGAATTCTGGGTCTGCCAGCAAAAACTCAAGGTACGCGCCTGAAGCACCTGCCGAAACCTAGAGTATCCATAGAAATGGCCATTTGAGCCCGTATGCCATCTTTCAATCATGGCCAAACTGACTGTTGCAGGCAAGCGAAACGCGAGGAGCACACGCCCATCGAGACCAGCCAACGAAAACGTCCTCGAGACAGCGGAATCGAACTCTTTGGGGATTCGCCTCTTCGAAACGCTCGGATCATCGGAACCGTCTCTGCCAAGCTGAGCTACCTTCTTGGGCAAGTAATGGCTTATTACAAGGACGAGAAGATATTAATCTTCTACGATGGAGACAACGCAGCCTACTACATTGCCCAGTGCCTGGACCTGCTTGGAGTGTCTCACGAAATTTATTCGAAGGGTATCTCGAACGAACTACGTTCCCGGTACATTGTTAATTTCGACAAGGATCCCGCTCTCCGAGTCTTGCTAATGGACGTCCGGCTTGGTGCCCTGGGTTTGAACGTTAACCAGGCTTCTCGTGTCTACTTCATCAATCCGGTCTGCCGTCCTAGCATCGAAGCACAGGCTGTGAAGCGTGCTCATCGTATCGGGCAGACGAGGCCTGTGTTTGTCGAAACGATAATATTGCGGGGGACCATCGAAGAGGCCATGTTCGAGCGGTCCAAGGCCATGACACGGACCGAGCACCTGGAAGCAAAGACGCTTGAAGACGACCAGAAGATCACAGATATCATAAAGAACGCGCAGCTCATTCCTGTAGACTCGGAGGAAGCGGTGGGGGATCGGCAGATGGCGTTGTTGGCGAAGCCAGAGCAGTTGTTTGGGCGGCCCGGCCGTGGAAGCCTGTCGAAGCCAAGGGGAAATTCGCCTTCGTCTCCCAAGAGACAAAAGAAGACGCAGAAGACAGCACAAATGAAGGACGGGAAGGAGCAGCCGTTGCTAGCGATGGACTGTACGAGTGTTGAGCCGGCCCTGCAAGCAGCCGGAAACCAAACTGCCACACAGGTCGAAGTAGCCGCATCTTCCCTATCTTTCAGCATTTTTGGAGACCCGACATAGAAGTGCATCGCTTCAGAATTTCCGGGGGCAGGTGGAGATTGAACTTCCGCGTACTCTTTTTTTCAAGCCTTGGGATTCAGTTCTTGTGTAGGATCATCGGTAAATATGCAGCAAAGGCGTAAAGAGTTGGCCTTGACGTTTTCAGCTCTGGGACGCAGCGCTCTACCAAAGTCATTAGTGGGCAAATGACATTCTGCTACTATGATCTCATTCCTTGCAATGCTGCCGTCTAGCGGCCAATTCATACAGTATTCAAGTTCCTCCCACGACTTGTAGCATCCAGATGACTGGTCACCGTCGCCGTCGGACTCGCACTAGCGTCGTAATTGACATGCCACTCGTTAGTCTGGCGAATGATCATGGCGACGCTGGCCTCGGAGCTGACGCTGTCGCGATCGGCGCCCCCAAGCGTCGTCTGATAGCCCAAAATGGCCGTGTTCTTGGCGCTCGTGCCCACGAATCCGCCTTGCGCAGGGGGTGTAATGCTATCGACGACAGCGCTGGTAGGGGCTTTGGGGCTGACGAAGGGGCGCATCCTGAAAGTGGCGTTGGGGCCGGAGACGCTGGCGGTGAAGTACTTGTTCCCGGAGTCTCCGGTGGAGCGCTGGAAGCCGGTGATGTTGCCGATGCGGTTGGCGGACCATTTGATGAAGGGCTTGAGCGCTGGAATGCAGGCAGCGATGAGGGTGATGGTGGAGTGCAGGTCGGTCCATAGCCAGTAGCCTGTTTGGTCGTAGGAGGTGTCAAAGGCTTTGCCGGTCGGGCGGGCTTGGGAGGCTATGTAGCGGGTTATGGATGCGGCGACGACACTGTTGGAGGTCGAGATTCAGTATGGTCGATGGCAAAAGAGAAGACGGAAGAGGGAGAGCGTCGTACACGATGCGGAAGGCGAAAAGGGTTTGGATGAGCCACTTTTTCCGTCGTGGGATCTGGACATTCCAGATGATCCAGAACGGTAGAGCCATGATGAGGGCTTCGGTCAGACAGTCGACTATAGTGACGTAAAGCCATATCCTTTCTGGAAGACAGGATCCGGGAGGATAGGCAGTGGGATCCCATGGATGAGGCATGGGACATTGAAACGCGACGATGAGTTCAGCTGAAATAGCCCAAGCAGCTATGACCGTGGCAAGGATCCAGGTTACTCTGTGGTGTATCTACACAGGTATTTAGTATCTGGGTGAGGGGGCGGTCAATGGTGGACGAACCTGCTTGACAGCCAAGCGGCGGAAGAAGACGGTCATAGAGATTTTAGCTGTTGCAACGACGGCGATATAAAGAATGTGTTGGGCATAGTTGGCCTGCAGGGACATTAGAGAAGCATCGCGAAGTACTGCAGTAGAGGTCGAACGTACTTCTGTGCGCCTGTCGTTTTGCAGCGGCGTTAGAGTTGCTCTGTGCTTCCCGAGACCTCCGAGGTTTACAGCGAGCGCCAAAGAAACCGTGGCTCCAATGTCTATCAGCTGTGGAGAGGGGTGAGCAATATTGTCGCAACGGCGGGATTGCAATTTAGCTGACCAGAGCGACAGCAATCATGATGTCTTCGATGCCGAGATCGCGGGTGGCGAGATATCGAATTGTTAGCCTCAAGCCGACCAAGATGATGGCTGAGGCCAGTAGCGCCCAGCTGACGGGCTCCAAGTCTTCGACATGCGTTTGGATGCCCATTGGGAGCGGCTGGAGGAGTGCAGACTGTCGAGAGACCACATGAATCAGGGATGCTAGGAGATGATATTTGGTGAGTGGAATTCTAGCAGTAAAGGGCAGACATGCAAAGCAGCGATTCGGAGAAGAAAGAGGAGCAAGGTCGACTCCGGGAACGAGGGAGAAAAAGGCCGCATGCGGAAGCTTCGCCAGTTCTTATATTAAAAGCCGGCTTGTGAGGGTGGATTATGCAGCTGGCGTGGGGCGAGAACCAATGGGCGGGCCGCTAAAGCGACGACGCAGGCATATCGAGAAGCGGCAACGAGGAGCTTCCGGTACTGAAACAGGAGTAGGATCCGACGGGGCCTATAGGGACCGTACGGCCGGGATGGCCGAAAGGGCGCTGGCGGATGGCTGAGCATTTCAAGTGCAGCGGAAGGGCCAAGCAGGAAGCAGGGAAGCGGTGCGGCGGGCGGAGGATGCACGACACGAGCAAGTTCACAAGATGCGGACCAAAGTCTCATCGAGCGACGAACGCATGAGATAGGCAGCGCGGGGCGGACGCAGTGAAAGAAGGTGCAAACCGGGGATGCGGGCAGGACGAGCATGCGCCACATGGGGGTGCACGTAAGACGGTGACATTGCAAGGCTCAGGGCAGCTGGAGAGAAGTCATCGATTGCGGGAGATCGTCCGGCTTGGGTCTATAAGATGGCGGCTAAGAACGACTTAATGGCCGAGGATCTGAGACACGAGCAGCATTGGAGGTGACGCGGTCTCTGGGCGGGGCGAAGCGGAAGGAAGCCAGAACGGGCAGCGAACGGGCGTCGGCGGGAACGTGGCTGTAAACGTAAACCCGCGGATGCTGGGCAGGGCGAACGCTGTAGGCTCGGATTGTGTGCGGCTGGGCGCCAGCATGGTGAGATGGTGAGGTTGCCAACGGCGCAGTGCGAGAGAAGAGCTGAAGAAGCGTGCAGAAGGCGATTCACGGCCCCTGCGGCGATCGCGGTCGTCGTCAGCAGCGCGACTCCAAACAAGCGCGTGTTTCCGTGCTGGGCGCGTGGCTTTGAGGTCAAGAGCACGGCAAGGGAAGCAGCGCGTCGCGCGTCACGACTCGCGTCGCCGTTGGCTCCGCCCCGCAGCGATCTCCATCACGACATCGCCCGCGCGGATGAGCTGTCTCTGCCCGCCAGCCCTCTCCACCACGCGCCATGCCCCCTGCACCGTGGCCTGCGCGCCCAGCGGGGCCCGCCTGCCCATCGCCAGCTCACCGTCGCGCTGCCCTTCTTCGCCGCGCCCGCCATCCCGCCGCTCTGCCCGCCCAGCACAACGCGAGCTCTGCCCGTGTCGTGCTGCTGTTCTGTGCGAGCAGCTGCGAGCCCGTCGGGAGCACGCCATCGGCCGGGGCGCTGCCCGCCGTGGCCAAGCTCCAGACCTCCCCAGCGCTCTTCCCGCTCGCGCCGCCATATCGTGCTGGTCCACTTATCGTCAATTCTTCGCGCCATGTGTCGTGCTGCCCGCTCTTAAACCCCTCTGCCCGCTCCGCCCGCTCTCCCGCCGCCGCTTGCCATCGACCCGCCCTCGACAATGCCCTCCTCAATTGCCAGCGGTCCCTTCCTGTCTCTCCGCCACGACCCCTCCTGCGGCAGGCAGGACGGCGCCAATGGCGTCACTGCCCCTCCACACCCCGACTCCCACCCTTCCACCCTCTCTCCTGCCCCCTTCTCTTCGCTGAGATCCGCCGGCCCCCCCAGCAGCTCCCACAGCAGCCACACTCTGCACTCGCAGTGGAACACCAATGCTGCCCAATTCGCCTCGGACGACGAATTCCTGAAGCTGGGCTCCCCGCAGCAAGACGTCCTGCTCCTCCACGGCCCGCGCCAGAAATATTCCCTGCAAAAGGCAAACGACATCCCCTCCCTCAAGAGCGACGATGAGATCCTCGTCCAGGTCCTTGCCATCGGCCTCAACCCCGTCGACTGGAAAGGCCCCGACTACAACTTCGGCCAGCCCTCGTACCCGTGGGTCAATGGTCGAGACTTTGCCGGCATCGTCGTTCGCGCCCCGCGCAAGCCCAGCCGCGTCCGGAGCGGCGATGTCGTCTTTGGCCCCTCCACCGACTACAGGGACATCCGCAAGGCCGCTTACCAAGAGTACGTCGTGACCACCGACTACAACGTCGCCAGGATCCCCAAGGGCGTCTCCGTCAAGACTGGCGCAGCAATCGGCGTCGCCTTCGTTGCTGCTGCCATTGGCCTTGGCACTTCGCTCGGCCTTGACTTCAGCTCTCTGGCCAGAGACGCCCCGCACGGCCCTGATTTGTGGCAATTGGTGCGCTCCATTGACCGGTCCCTTTTCCCTGACGATGTGCGCGCCGAGGTATTCGACAGCATTCCTCACGCCGAGCGTCCCGTACGTGGAGACTGGATTGTTATCTGGGGAGGTGAGCATCTTATTTCGGCGTCTCTTTTCTGCTGGCTGATACCCGGACAGGATCTTCGACTACCGGCATTTTTGCTCTTCAGTTGGCCAAGCTCGCTGGCCTTCGCGTCATTGCTGTTGCAGACGTGGCCAAGAACGGGAAACGCCTCATTGATTTCGGCGCAGACATGCTTGTCGACAGGTTCGACCACCAGCGCGCCATTGAGGTCATTCGCAGCATCACCGGCAACGAACTGCGCTTTGCCATTGATGTGACGGGCAAGGAATCCGCCACTCACCTGCAGGACATCCTCCACACCTCCGCCGCCGAGAAGCGCGCCCACCTGCTCGGATTCACCGGCCTTCCCAAGACCACCGTCATTGACGTGCAGCAGCACGCTGTTCCCATCAAGGTTTTCCACACCGCTCCGGCCGTGGGCGAGTCTCTCATGACGTGGCTCGAGGAGCTTCTGGTTGCCAAGGCTCTGAAATTCCCCGACGTCGAGGTTGCCGATGGAGGACTTGCCGGCATCAATGCTGCTCTCGACAAGATGAGGAGCGGTGCTGTGAGCGGCAAGCGAATCGTCGTGCCGATTGCAGAAGCTGCTTCTCCCAGCCCTACCATCCCCAATGGCGTCAGCACCGCAGCTGCGGATGTTCCTTCGGATGACCTTGCGTACGCCGATCAGCTCAACTCCGACCCTGATCGCATCAAATTTGCTTACTGGGTTCCCAATGTCTCAGGAGTAAGTGTCAGAAATCGTGGTACTGACAGAATACTGATCAACTCTGCAGGGACTTGTCATCTCCAAGATTCCCCAAAGGACAGACTGGGACCTCAAGTCAAACAAGCGCTATGCTCGCACCGCAGAACGTGTGGGCTTCGAATATGCCCTGAGTCAGATCCGCTTCATGGCAGGCTACGGCGCGGACAACCAGCACGAGCCCGTCAGCTTCAGCCAAGCTCTGCTTCACAGCACCGAACGTCTCAAGCTCATTGCCGCGCTTCTCCCTGGCCCCTGGAACCCTGCCGTCGCGGCCAAGCAGATTGCCAGCATCGACAACTACACCGACGGACGCGTTGCCGTCAACATCGTTTCCGGCTGGTTCAAGGCCGAGTTCCACTCGATCGGACAGTGGTGGCTCGACCACGCCGAGCGCTACCGCCGTAGCCGCGAGTTCATCGAGTGTCTCAAGGGCATCTGGACCCAAGACAGCTTCACCTTCAGAGGCGACTTTTACCGGTTCAACAGCTACCCGCTCAAGCCGAAGCCGCTGTCCTGGCCGGGCCGCCCGCACCCGGAGATCTTCCAGGGCGGCAATTCGCACGACGCACGCGAGAACGCCGCCGCCGTGTCGGACTACTACTTCATGAACGGCAACACCCTGGAGGGCTTCATCACCCAGATCGAAGACGTGCGCGAGCGCGCCCGGCGCCACGGCCGCGACGGCGCCGTCAAGTTCGCCCTGAACGGCTTCGTCATCTGCCGCGACACCGAAGAGGAGGCCGTGCGCGTGCTGCAGGAGATCCAGGGCAACGCCGACGCCGACGCCGTCGAGGGCTTCCGCCAGCAGGTCCAGAACGCCGGCGCCAGCACCGCCAACAAGACGGGCATGTGGGCCAACTCCAAGTTCGACGACCTCGTCCAGTACAACGACGGCTTCAAGACCAGGCTCATCGGCACCAAGGAGCAGATCGCCGATCGCATCCTGCTGCTCAAGAGCATCGGCGTCGATATCCTGCTCACTGCCTTCCTGCACTACGACGACGAAATCCAGCAGTTTGGCGACCAGGTCATCCCGCTGGTGAGGAGGCTGGAGAAGGAAGGCAGAGGAAAAGACAGGGACTTCGAGATTTCCCTGACCGGTGACGTTTACCGCGAGAGAAAGTATTGAGAAACCGCCGCCGATGAGCTGGGGAAACAATAAAAGAAAGCGTTGTAGTGTCTTTTGGAAATACCTTGGGAGGCTGTTTACTTCTTGTTCTTCTCGTCGTTTCTAGTTGGATCTCTATGCCAGTTTGATATCAGTAGCCTTTTGGCTTTTCCAACATTAGCTCTTCTCCTTCGTGGCTTTTTTATCTGCCGTCATTACTCCGCCCTGGAAGGGAATGCGCTTCTGATCTACGAGAGGAAGACTTGACGAGACTGAAGGACCGCTTTTGTCAAGATACAGGTGCGTTGAACGAAATTGGCAAATATGATACAGCTTGGCATTCCCCACCAATGTGGACTTCAGAAGTAGATGGCGCCCTGGATATGCGTATCTGGAACTCTAGTCTTCTCTGGCCTGATGGGACATGTTTCGCAACAGGCATGCTGGAGAAGACTCCATAACTAGAGTAGAAGGACATGTTGGCGTTCGATGCGTGGTTGCTGTAGGAAAACGTGTTCGAATTGAATAAAGCATGGCCAGGGGGGAAAGCGTGGGTAAAGCAGACATGTTGACGCGGGGGAGAGCATTGCCATGACGGCAAACATTGACAAACGCAACAGAGCCAGATCATCTGACTCAACAACATTTTTGCTCAAACGCTAAAGGTGTAAAAATCGCGGAGCGCTAATGTATGCTTGCATTGTATGTTGCAGTTCTGGGTATAGAGGGGGAGAGCTTCGAAAGATGATTTTTAGCAACGCCGCCTCGCTTGTGTCTTCCCAAACCCGTCGTCATTAAATTAGAGAGCCGAGAAACCTCATCATGGAGGGAGGAGAGGCGAATAAATCCAATCTCTTTTCCTGGTATCGCCAAGGAGAGCATAAGGAGTACGCCGTGGCGTTGGTAGGGTAGAAAAAGAAATGAAAGCCTCTGAGCAGAGCTAAAATCTGACCTGTACAGTTCTCTCGTACAATCGAATTTGTATCCCATTCATTAGGAAGAATGTCTTTATGAATAGCTCGACCCGTCAGCATTCGCATCGGCATTAGCTCGCGGGCGGATTTGCATCATGGACGAGCCCGGAGCCAGGATTGGGGTTGCCATGGCTCGCGCCACCACTGAGCCTGAACACCTTCTTGACGCTCTCTACACCGCGCTGGAGGTGGGGGTGGTGGGCAAGAAACTCGCCGTGATGATGCCCCGCCTTACCATCCCCACCCGCGGCGGTGGCGCCACCCGCACCACCGCCGCCCAAGACGGCGGCAAACGTGCCCACACGCCCACCTCCTACAGCCACCTTTTTGCGGCCCATCAAAGGGTCGATGGGGCCGGGGCGTGGGGGCCATTCGCCATCGTCCTTCCAACCCTGCACCAGCGCGCGCGTCATGTGGGCCAAGTTGATGGGCACCTTTGGGGTCTGGCCGGCAACCACGATCTTAGAGTAGATGTCCGGATAGGCCTTGGGCCCAATCGACTGGCGAATGGGGTTGTGGGGGAGCAGCGGTGGGGCCAGCGGCACGAGGGGCTCTTCTGACGCGGGGATCTCGATGTTGCGCTGTAGTCTCGCGGGACTCTGATTCTCCTCCTTCTGTCCATGCTCCTGCTCCTGCGCCGCGAAGCCGTTGCCATTGCCGTTGCTGGCGTCCTCGGCGGCGCTCTCGGTCACGACGGCCGTGTCCTCGAGCATCTGGTCGATCTGGGCCTGGGCTGCCAGCTCCTGGGGCAGCATCTCGCTCTCGGGCCTGCTGCGGCGGCGGGCGTACTTCCTGACGCTCGTGGCGCCGGTCCACTGGTCGCGGCGGCGCACGAAGATTGCCATGCCCTCGTTCCACTGCATCTCCTCCTCCAGCACGCGCCTCCTCTTTCGCTTGCGCCGCTGGGCGCGCTCCTCCAGGCTGCGCACCACCTTGTGGCCGAGGTGTTCGGGCGAGTCGAAGCGGTATGGGCGCTGGGCCTCGTCGCCCGAGTGCGCGGCCGCGTCGTCGGAGCCGGCGTCGTCGTCGTCATCGTCGTCGGCGTCCTGGTCGGAGGTGGTGCCGTAGTAGCGCTCGCGGAACTCGGACACGCCGCGCAGCTCCTCGTCCGAGTGCTCCAGCGGCGGGGGCGGGTCGGGAAAGGTCCAGTCGTTGCGCACGCGCTCGGCCAGAAAGCGGCGGGCGTCGCGCGCGGCCTGCTGGTTGTTGTCCATGGTGGCGGTGGGCGGCGCTTCAGACAGGCGGGCAGCGGCGCGCGGCCATGCGGCGACTTGCGAGAGCGGGCGCGACCGGCGGGCGGGCGAGAGGATAAGTCTGCTGGGCGAGCTGGTGGGCTGACGGTCGTGGGTGCGCTGGCGGGCAGAGCTGGCTGGGTTGGCCTAGCGCGCGCCGGTGGGAATCGTGTCACGCATGGCAGCTTCAGAAAATGACGGCGACCAGGATGCCAGGCGCGCGAATAGCCTCTGCCCCCACCACGAGCCCGCCCGGTGCCGCCATGCATGTACCGTTGATGTGTCATTGACTCATTGTTCTATCAACAAACGCCGGATATCATCTTGTACGAAAGCCCTTTTCTTCCTCCCGGAACTTCTGCCCTGCGTGCATCACCCCCCGGCCTACATCGCCTCCCCCGCCTGGAGCGCACGCGCCTCACGTGGCCACACGCGCTTGTACAGGCTGACGCCCACCGAGTCCTGCGGGTTGATCCGCCCGTCGAACGTCGCCTTGAAGTAGCCGTGCGTGCCCAGGCTCTCCTTGATGAACCCGCTGCGGCCCCGCTTCGTCCACAGCTGCAGCGCCTTGAACCATTGCACGTCCTCTGCGTTGAAGAACATGTACCGTACTGTCACCACCCGCTTGTGGATCTTGTACGGGTGACCCGTGAGGACGATGCGCTTGGCAATCACCCGTGATGTCGACGGCGGCAGCGACGTGCCCGTGCCGATGAGCTGCACTCCGGCTTCAGGAGCTTTGTCAGCATCCATCGCCGTGTCCTCGCCTTCCGCACCCTCCTCTTCCTCGGGCGCAGCGCGCTTGAAGAAGAGTGCTGGCACCGAGCCCCAAGTAATCGGCGCAATGAAGGCTGCAATCGCGCTGCGTCCTGGATGCAAGAATCTGTCGAACTTGTGCACGTCGTTCGGCGTATTCCCGGATGCAGAGAAGACCGGGTTGATTCTGAATCGCCGCGGGCCGCACTGCACAATCAGCTCCTCCTTGCTCTTGATTGGCTCCTCGTGGTCCGAGCTGAGCGTGATGCTGTAGTTGACAACAGTGCGCTTGTGCTCGTGTCGCAGCAGTGAGAAGAGAGCCAGCGTCTGAGCCGGGTCGTACGTGTTTTGGAGAGAAAGAGGCACGTTGCGAACGTGTACGTGGACACGCGTGCCAGGCTGTACGCCGCCAACAAGAGCTTCTCTCAGGACACGCGCTTTTGCGCCCTTGTAGTCCGAGACCTCCAACAGGCGCTGCCAGCACTCCGGCTCATACGGTTTGTCCTCAGCCGTCTCCCAATTACTTGTTCTCAAACTCTTCAACCCTCTGTACTTGGCCAGCCGTTCCCGCGCAAGCACGTGCGGGTGCAGCTCAATTTCGTCAGGGAACTCAAGGTCCTCCTCTGCTTCCGTCTTGCGCTGAGCTCGGTAAGCCTCGATCTGCTCTGCTTCATCCTCCGGAGACGGATCCATGAACATCTCAGACTGCGGGTACTCGGAGGGAGCGGCCTCCGTTGGCTCTCTGCCATCCATGTCCAAACCCTCCATGCCATCGGCTGGGTTGGCTGGTCCTTCCATGTTGAAGTCTCCGTCCTCGTCTCCCGCCACGCTTTCCAAGTCAGATCCAGAATCCGAGACGTCGCCGATATACCAAGCTGATTGGTACTTGGAAGTTCCTTTGGGTAATCTCTTGGGGCGCGTCTGCTGTTCATCCTCCTCATCAGAGAAGTAGTGGTGGTCGTCCAAGAGCACTCCCTTGCGCTCCGAAGGCGCAACGGACATCGCATAATCGTCGGCATCCTCCATGACGGCCTCCTCGGGAGCGAGTTCGGCCAGATCGTCCTGGTCTTCGGTGGGTTGATCCAGAACAACGTCCTGACCCTCCAAATCAACGGCCATATCTCCTCCCTTTCCTCTCTTGCGGCCCTCTAGAGGGGCCGCGGTGATCTTCTCGACCTGGAAGCAGCCCCAGTCTCCCACCTCCACCAATCTGTCTGCCTTGAGACCCTTGCCCCTTACGACGCCGGTCAGAACGACCTCTCCAGTTGCCTGCTCTTCGGTCATTGCTGCCTTGCCACTTGGCCATCTCACGTCCTCGACCACCATCCAACTGCGCTCCTCCCTCCATCTGACGCCCTTGGGGATTGTTGTGCAGAGTGACCGCGTGAGGTTCAAGCACTCTTGCTTGTTGTCAAGCGAATGAACCTTCTCCTGAGATGGGAAAAAGTGCGTAATGAAAGACTTCAGGGAGTGGAGAATCTGAGGACGGCGCTTGGCGGGTTCGGCCGATTCGAGTCCCTGGAAACGTGAACAGATATCCCGGAGGCTGCGGGGATTTGAAAGCATACCTGAACAGCAGCCAAAACATTCGACACGCCCTGGCTTTCGATGCTCCGAAGCATGAGCTCTCCCAGCTCATCCACTTCCTGCTCCGCGGAAAGCACAAAGATGACAAAGTCCGCGACGCGACACGCGTCCAGAGCCGCGAGGAGATCCCTGCCAACCACAAGGTACTGGATTTTCTGCTTGAACCTCTCAATGTTCACGCGCGCCCAGCCCGCCTCGGGCACTTCCTCCTCGAGATCCAGAGAGCCATTTATGCTGCGCACGGCCAGCTTGCCCGAGACGTCTTCGGTGAGCGGGACGACGGCGACGATGCGCGGGGCGCCATCGCGGCCGGAGAAAACCTTGGTGGCCTCGATGTGCTCGTGGTGCTTGCCGACGCGCTTCTGCTTGGCCTGGTTGCGGCGGTCGAGCTTCGACACGACCTGCTGGTGCGGGGTCCTGCGCACGCCGCGCTCGCTGCTCTCGATCTTGCCTGGTTGCGCGCGTCAGCTCAGACTCGTTTGGCGCGGCGCGGGCGACTGCGCACCCTTGCTCTTCTCCTTCAGCGCGCTCTTGCTGGCGTGGCGAGACTTGAAGGGCTTGTGCGACACCTTGGTGGTGCTGCGGTGGTGGTGTTGGCCGTCCATGGGGGGCATCTTGCTCCCGCTGGCGCCCGCTTTGAATCGAAAGGGTATGCCCGCCAGATTGGGTGGTGCGGGTAGGTCGACTCGATTTTGCCGGTGACGACGTCGCCGCGGAATTTTTGGCGATGTGGGTTGCGCGATAAGCCGCGTTATCGCACCTGCAGGGATCTCGCCCCCAGGAAAGTCCTGGCCAGCGCACCGCGCATCACCAAGTCCACGTCGATGGCAGCGAGACACGCAAACAGTGATGCTCAGAAGCTCATGTATTCGATATAATTGATCCAAGACAGTTTTTCCCTCTTACAACTCCAGGCGCCAATCGTCCCCGCAGTTCTCGCTAGGTATCTTGCGTAAAGCTGAGTAGCCCGTACTCTTCGTCCCCGAAGCCAGACCTCTACTTCCCGAAGACGACGTTCATAGCCTCCTCTAAGATGTTCATGCCTCTCTCGATCTCCTCCTCAGTGATGATTAACGGAGGAACGAACCTGAGCGTGTTGGTGCCGCAGGTGATAATCAGCAGCCCCCTCTCCCGAGCTGCAGTCAGGATCGGCGTGGGATCCTGGGATAGCTGGAGGCCGAGGATCAGACCCTTGCCCCTGATGTCAGTGACCACCTCGGGAAAGCGCTGCTGCAGCTTCTCAAAGTGCTGGCGGAAGATTTGCTCCTTCTTCAGAACCGACTTGTGCAGCTCGGGATCAGCCAGCCTTCCGACGATGTTGTGAGACAGTCTGCATGCCAGCGGGTTTCCTCCGAACGTAGTGCCGTGATCGCCCGGAACGATCTTGGAGACGACAAAGTTGTTAACCACAGTGGCGCCGATAGGGAAGCCGTTGCCCAGCGCCTTAGCGGTCGTAAAGATGTCCGGATGCGCCTCCTTGGGCAGTGCAGCGTGGGCCCAAATCTGACCGGTGCGGCCGAGGCCACTCTGGATCTCGTCGTAGATGAGGACTGCGCCGACCTCAGTGCAGCGCTTGCGGAGGGCAAGCAAAAACTCGGGCGTTGCGGCGTTGACACCACCCTCACCCTGAATCGGCTCGATGATGACGCCGCAGGTGTTCTCCGTAACCAAGGAAGGAATCGCCTCGATGTCATTGTAGGTGCCGTACCTGAACCCGGGCACCATGGGGGCGAAAGGCTTCTGGTACTTGGGGTTCGGCGTCGCGGACAGCGAGCCCATCGTGCGGCCATGGAAGGAGTTGTGGAAGGAGACGAGCTCGTGCTTGGCGCCCGACGGGTCAAGCTCCTTGCCGACCTTGCGAGCGAATTTGATGGCAGCCTCGTTCGCCTCGGAACCGGAGTTGCAAATGAACGTCTTCTCGGCCGTGTGCATGCCGCCGCCAGCCACCGTCTTCTCAACCAGGAGCTTGGACAGAGCACCAGTCCACGGGTTGTAGTAAAGGTTGGAGGTGTGGATGAGGGTTTGCGCTTGCTCGGCCATCAACTTGGCCATCTCCGGGTCGCAATGGCCAAGCGCATTCACGGCGATGCCCGCGGTGAAGTCGAGATACTGGCGGTTCTCCACATCGTACAGATAGCAACCTTCTCCCTTATGAAACATAGGCGGCGGGCGAACGTAGGTCGGGACCATGTACGGCACCTGGTCATGGACCAGGCGCGCAGTCTGCGAGTCGGCGGCAGGGTCGGGCGTTGCCAGAGAGGCCTCCTTCTGTGCGCGACGGATCAGCCAAAGCCAATTGCTTTAGCGGTACTTCACTACGGATTGTCTTACCTCGATAGCCTCCTTCACGCTGTTGGGCAAGCTCGAGGCGGCCGTTGCGGCGGACGACGCATAGCGCTGGAAAGACACGGGCGCCACAGCGAATGACTTGGGGGCGCGCAGGGCTGCGCAAACGCGCTTGGAGCCGAGCCTCAACGCCATTGCGACCAGAAGGAAGGAGCGAAAGACAGCGGGAAAGGAAAACGCGAAGGGGGTATCCGTGGGAGGGTGAGGCCAAAGTCAAGATGAGTCGACGATGAGTCTTGAAAAATGCCGCTATCGATAGCTGGCGCCCGCGCCGATTTCGCAATGCGGAGGCCCAGCTTCTGCCATCTCCGCGCCATTTAATCGCCACCGCTTCTGAGCCAACCATGTTGTCTCGTGCCGCTCTACCAGAACCAGCTGGGCTTTTACGTGTCAAATCTCTCGCCGGCTGCTTGGTGCTATTTGGTTGACAGCGTCTTCTTGTCAAGTGGAGCATTGGCCTCATTCTAGGCGCCAACTTCGAATCGACGAGGGAGCAGGTAACGAGTTGTAGTATTGAGCATGTCCAAAACACTACAATACTGCTTGCACAACATCTCGGTGACTTCTTGGTCCTCAGTCACTGGTCATTCTTGCTGGCGTCTACCTAAGTCTCATCTTTGCCATCATTTCTGACCTTGGACCGGAGTTCGGCAACGACCCTCAATTTAAGTTTACGATGGAAAGCATAGATTTGATCGAGGCGTCAAGGATAAATCCAGAATTGAAAGAGGTGAATTGATGGAGCGCAGATCAGTCCGGTGAGGCTAAGAAGTTGGACAGCTCCTCGTGCAAGGTGGGAAGGCGCCCAGTCTTGATGCGAAAGCCGATCTCCCAGCTATGCGAGCCGCGGTCCGTGCTATCGTCCATGCCACCCAGCTATCTCCGAGGAGTGCAGAAAGAACAGATGGAGATTCCCGTGCGTGATGGGAGTACCGTTGTGGTCTTGTTGTACATGCAAATGTGATGCAACATCAAGCAACCCCGCGCCGCTGGCCGTGTTGTACCATGGCGGCGGCCGTATGCTCGGCATTCCAGAGGTGGAAGAGCAGAACTGCATTACCGTACACTGGTTCGCAACCATGGCTGTGTTGTCGTCAGCGCTGGCTACAAGCTTGCTCCCGAGCATCCCTTTCCTGTTCCAATTGAGGACTCCTTGGACGCATTGGAATGGGTGAGATATTTTCCGATGAATATGCCGTACAATAGAAACCTGACGGTGGTAGGCGAAGGCGAACGCGTCTCAGCTTGGGGCTGAGACCTCGAAAGGCTTCCTCGTTGACGGGACGTCAGCCGGAACCAATAATGCTGCAGTGGTGTTACGTCTTGCTCGCGACGAGAAACTGAGCGCACCGTTGACGGGGCCTTTTCTTTCCCTTCCTCCCAGATGTCTTACCTCCCGGCGTCGTTCCCAGGGAGTTCAAGGACAAGTACACAAGCAGGGCGCTATGCAAGGACTTCGAGGCTGGAGATTCTGTAGGGATGCTGGAGCTCATGACTACGTCCTACTCCGAGATGATTGGAAGAGGACTGAGCTAACTCTACTCGACGCCTCTACCAAGACGACAGTTCTTCTCCATGGTTTGCCCCGTTCAACTGGCCGACCGGGCACGCAGAGCTGCCGCCCACATACATGCAGGTCTGCGGGATGGACCCTTTCCGGAATGAAGGGCTGCTCTCCGAGCAAGTGCTACGAACCAAGCATGGGGTGGAGAGCAAGATGAGCTTCTACCCGGACCTGCCGCACGGGTTCTGGGCAATGTTCCCGCAGCTCCGGGCGTCGAAGAAGGCCGAGTCGGAAGCAGTGCAGGGCCTTGGCTGGCTTACGAGTAAGCTTGCTTGGCAGGACATTAATATATCTGCTTCGCGATAAGAGTGGCGGGCGGCATAGTTGGGGAACGTCAGCTTCAGCCACGCGGGGCTCAGCGTGGACTGTGCGGCGGAGATCGTTGCGCAGCTCGGAGATGATGGGCGGTGTCGCGTCGTGCTGCGTCGTGTGTCCTCCTGCCGGATCAGGCGGCGGGGCGGCCGGAGGATGCGAGAGCGCGCCTTGGGCTGACAGCGGGCTTGGCAGTCCGCCGTACGTATCGCCGAAAGTCGTGGCCAGGACGTGCAGCCCCACAGCGACAGCGCCGCGCAGCATCGTCGCGTCGCGGTTGCGGGCGCGCTAAGGCAGCCGGGCAGGCGCGGCGGAAAGCACGGCAGGCACGGCCGGCACAGCGATCCTGCAGACGCACACGACCGGCGTCTTTGCACGGGCAGGGCGGCGCGGCCCCCAGCAGCCAAGGGCCGCCAAGGAGCGGCTAAGCTTTGAGGCTGCCCGCCGCGTCCAACGCCTGCGCGCCTGCCCGGAAAGGCGGCAGCAGCCTTCCTCGCCTGACGCCCGCTCTCACGAGAGCCGTGTCGCGCGGCTACCTGCCTACGCGCCCGCTGGCGGCAGCTCGTGTGCGCGGCGCGCCAGCAGCGGCGGTCGGCGCGAGCCAATGGGCTAGCGCGGCCCCGTGCAGCCCCTGCGTCGATTGCTCCGAGCAGCCTACGCAAGCCTCGTCCCTCGCTGCCCTGCTGTTTGACGCGCGGCGGCCCATCGCGCAGCACGCCATGGTGAGCCGCACCTGCGGCCCGTCTCTGCGCCGCATCCTGTTATTACTCCGTCGCTGTCCTGCTCCCCGAGCCCGTCTGGCCCTCATCCCGCCGTGTCCGCTCGCAGCCCGCGCCGCCTCTGCCGCCGCCTCTGCCGCGTGCCGCCTCCCGCCATGAGGACCGTCACGCGCTTCCACGCCCTCGTCTTCTGCGCCGTCTGCAGCATCGTGTACATCGGCTGGGTCCTGCCCTCGCTGCAGGTCCGCAGCCGCGTGCAGAAGGCCCTGGCCGGCACGCAGCGCCGCATTGTTGTGTTTGGCGATTCCTGGTCCGACACGGGCGACTACCGTGTCGCCATCCCGCCCTCCAACCCCCAGCACAACATCAGTCGCCCTTTGTGGACCGAGGCCCTGTGCAAAGAAGTGCGTCTGCCCGCCGCGTTGCAAACGTCCCCCGCTGACCGACCAGCTCCTGTGCGACGCCCTCGACAATTTTGCCCGCTCCTCGGGTTCTGCCGACTTCAAAGAGCTTCCCGATGCTGTCTTGGACACTGACATTCTCGCCAATGCCACGAACCAGCATCCCGGGAACCCCAAGTTCCTCGCCGACCTGAAGACACAGGTCCAGCAGTGGATCAACGTCGACAAGCAGAGTGGCCTGATCTACCAGCGCTCCAGCAGCAAGGAATGGTCCGTTTTCACCGTCTTCTTTGGCATCAGCGACGTCTGGCAGTACACTGCCGCCCAGGACAAACACGCCCGTGACGCCATCAAGGAGACCATGGCCGCCTTGTTCGCCCAGCTTGACGTAATTGCCGAGCACATGCGCGCTCGTCCGCACATCGTCCTGCTCAAGATCCCAGACATAACCTTCTTGCCTGCGTTTGTTCTCCAGCCTCAAGGCTTTCCGGACCGCCAGCGTCTGGCTGTCTCGCTCACCGAGCAGTGGAACGTCGAGCTCGAGAGGGCCGCGCGCGACTGGACCGGCGGCTATGTCCACCTGCTGTCCACCGATAAGTGGCTGCTGAACCTGATCCGCGAGCAGCAGATGCACAAGATTGGCATCGCCGACGAGCGCGGCGCCGGCAAGAGCAACCCGCGCTTCAGCGAGGTCCGCAGCCCGTGCGTGCCGCTGCCTCAGGCCGGCGCGCAGTATCCGTTTGACATGGGCGACGCCAACAGCAACCGCACCGAGCCCTGCGACGATGCGTCTCACTTCCTGTTCTGGTTAGATCTTTCTCCGCGTCCGTCGTGATTTTTGGAGGCTTGCTGACACCTGTTTTAGGGACGGCACGCACCTGTCCGGCCGGGCACACAAGCTGCTGGCCGTCGAAGCCGCCGACCTGGTTAACACCAACAACACGTTCAACCTCAACGCCCTGCGCAAGCACGAGATCGAGCAGGACGAAGCGACGCAGAAGGCAGAGCTCGAGAACGAGGCCCACTCAACGGCGTGAAAGTGGCGTCAGAAAGCATGAGGGCGGACGCATTTCTTAGGAGTCTTGGGGCCTTCCTGTTGCGGTTGTCTGAGATACCCATTCACGTTTCAGCATTTTCTGGCGTTGACGCGGGAGCGCACGGCTTGCATTCCAGCGGGCGGGCGGGCGTTTGTATGCATTGTCTCACATCTACTTTCTTTGTGCGCGCTTCCTTGCATTGCTTTCCGCAGAGGAATGTCTCGGCCTGGGGCGGCCGCATCTGGGAATCTCGCTCGCCGGGGGAGAAAGAATTTGACGTCGCGAACAGCGCAGCTCCCGCACCTGTCTAGGACAATTACATGCACCGCCGGCCCAGCTCGCGCTCAAACAAAGAAGCGCCGCCGTCATGACCCGGTGGCATAATAGACACAAAGCAGCATCCCCGGCCATGTCTTTGACTAGCGCCGCCCTATTGACCATTCGGCGTCGCTGAGCCTGCCAAAGCCATTGCGCCGGCTGTCTATCAAAGCCGGCCTCGCCGCCCTGAAAGTCGAGCGCTGCTGTCCCGAGAGCTGTGGCGGTCGACCGCCGCCGCTCAGCCAGCATCTTCGCCCGCAAGGACCATGACGGACGTGGACATGTCGGAGCCCGTCTCAGGGAAGGGGGAGCGGAGCTTGAACGGCTCGCGCAAGGCGTCTACGACAGTCTCTACCCGCTCCTCCCGAAGGACCACCAGTCCCTCCCGCTCCTCGAAACAGGACGACGGCCCGCCCACCCCGGAGTCACCACAATTTCGCCTGACGCGGAAGAGGGCTGCGTCGCTGGCTGATAAAGGAGACAGGGAGGAGCCCGACGTCGTTGAAGACGCCGTCCCCTCCACGCACTCTCGCATGAGCTCCGGCGGCGCTTCCGCAGGTTCTGCAGGCTCGGCGCCAAGTCACGTCTGCTTGTGCCAACCAGACCCCAAGATCCCGCGGCCAAGAAACGGTCAGTTGACACCCTTCTCCTTTGTCCTCTTTATCTCGTTTTAGCCATTGCGACCATTTTTCTTTCTCCTCGATGACGCCGCGGAGTGACCATTCACCTTTATCTGCATCTTTGTCGTAACTGGAGGCTGACCGCCTTTGACTGTAGCTTTCATACTATATCGTCAGCACCATCAAGCCGCAATTGTGGCCCAGCACCCTGGATTGGCAAATCCTGAAATTTCCAAGATCATCGGGGAGCAGTGGAGGGAACAGCCCGAATCAGTCAGGAACGAGTGGAAAGCCTTGGCCGAGGAGGAAAAGATACGCCATCAGCAACAGTACCCGGAATATCGATATCAGCCTCGTCGTGGCGGCCGTAGAGGTAGCCTATCAAATATCAACACCACTCCGGATAAGCATCACTGCAACAAGTGCGGCGGCCGCAGCATCACGACCCCCACAACACCCTTCACGTCGACGACATCGTCGGCACCTATGCTTCCCCCTCCTACACCATCCTCAGCGCTCACCCCAACATCACGCTACCTGCCACCTATGATGAGCAATCTTGCCATCAATACAGCGCAAGCACGACGTACGCGTCCCACGCCAGGCCCCCTGAACAGCATCCACGTAGCTCGCGGTCGTGACGATCTGGACATCCAGATGCTCAGCCCATTATCCCCGGACGCCAAACGGCGCCGGTACAACCAAGCCTACGTCCCGCCAAGCGCCCGCCCAACCCCTGGCACGCCGTACCCCTTCCCGCAAGACCCACGTAGACAATCCCTCCCTCGACCAGACATCCTCCGCGGACCGTCGCCTCGCGGCGCGGGCCAGCCGCCGGCACACCAACACCACCACCACGACAGCAGCCTCACGCTCCCTCCGCTGCAGACGGCAACCAGCCCCAGCACGGTAGTGCACGAGTCGCAGCAGAACCGCAGCGTCGAGGCGATGGTGATGAGCATGCCCTTCTGGGGCAAGATCCGCGTGCTGGGCAAGATCGCGCCGCCGCACCGGGTATCAACGCCGGCGACGCTCGTGCGGGGCGCCATCGTCGCGGTCGAGGGCGATGACGTGGGCGCGGTGCAGCAGATGAGCAGGTGGCTGGAGGAGAACCTCAACAAGACGGGCGAGACGCACGCGCGCGTGGCCGAGGCGCCGCGGGGACCGCCGACTGCCGCCTACGTTGCCGCTGGCAATGGGAAGAGCCCTCCTGGTGAGAGAAGTGGCAGTCGCAGTGGCAGCATTAATGGTGGGCTACTGCTCTCGTCGTCGTATGTCAGCCTCGGAGACTACATCGCGGTGATAGCGGAGTGGCACGGCAAGACGGCGGAGATGGTCGACTTCATCACCAAGCCGCCGCGAGACTCGAGCGAGCCGGAGAGTCCGACGCCG
Organism: Neofusicoccum sp. Z40; assembly: GCA_037356075.1. Classification (NCBI taxonomy): domain Eukaryota; kingdom Fungi; phylum Ascomycota; class Dothideomycetes; order Botryosphaeriales; family Botryosphaeriaceae; genus Neofusicoccum; species Neofusicoccum sp. Z40. The sequence goes on along the minus strand of JBAWJV010000048.1, from coordinate 84,331 downwards.
ACGGGTGAGGGCGAGGCGTCGTCGAACAGCGAGGGCGCACAGCAGAGCAAGAGGACGCCGGTGCTCATCATGCCGACGTACAACCTGCACGCGGCCGACAGCTGGGCGTCGCGGATCCCGATCACGGACAACTACTCGCCGGCGGACCACTGGCAGTGGGTGGCGACGCTGTGGCGCGGCATCGTCGGGCCGGACATCACCGTCTACATCAAGGACGTCGAGGCCAGCGAGCTTGAGCTGACGGGCGGCAAGGCGGTCGAGGTGCGCGAGGACGGGCAGACCAAGTGCCTGATCGTCAAGCGGGTCAACTCGAAGGAGGTTGAGGAGAGCGCGCTGCGGAGGGTGGGGTTTGAGGTCGGGGAGCTGATCAGAGGAGTGAGCGGGATGAATAGGAAGTAGGCAAAAAAGGGCGTATATGCGCGGATTGCTGTTGTTGTGGGAGGGTGCCGGTCTCTACCGTCGTACGATAAGCATGGCGGCATCTACTTTGTGTATATATGCTAGTCGTGGCAACAATACATGGCCATGCTGCCCGTAGAAGTCTTGACTGGTCCTTGGAGCTTTCGTCCGGACGGATGCCTCACAAGCTTTGCGACAATTCCGTAACGTGAAGCTCTCCAGTGATGCCCAGCTCTTGAAGCTCCTTTTTGGTGCGGATCTCATGACCGGACAAAGGGCGCCTGTGCCATTAGTAATAGGGGACACGAGAGAGTCGTGTGACGTCTGCCGCAGGACGCTGACCACAACCGCGCCGCGCCGAGTCGCGGAGGGGAGAGAGCGATGAAGCGACAGAGGGGAAGGGGGTTTTGGGTTCGGGGCTGGGGGTGGGGAGTCAGGCCGGGGCTCCACACGGGGTGCGTGCCGCGTGCCTGTGCCGCCGCATATGCAGCCCGCCTTGCCTGCACCCGCAACACCATCACGGGTGCCGCCGCGGCCATCAGCTGCCATCGGAGCCGGGCGCCCGCCGGACGACGCTGCTACGCGCGGCAGCCGACGACAGCCGGGCAGCGGAAACCTGGGGCGCGACACCGGCGGCGTTGGCGTAGGCCCGATGCGGCTGGCCCGCTGGCTTTCACATGTCAGCCCCGGCCAGCCTTGCGCTGGCCACGAGCGCGACGCCCACACCCGCTGGGCTGAACAATGCGACGCGCGCTTTGATCTCGCACGCCCGCTGCCCTGCTCCTCCGCTCCTTTTGTCGCCCTCACCGCTCCCGCCTCGACGACCCTGCCGGCCTGCTTCCTGCTCCACATGCGCCGCTGTGAGCCCCAGAGAGAACCATGATAGGTACCGAGCACCCGCAGCGCTCCCCCAAGCCCGCCTCTAATGCCGACGCCTGCAGACCATGTGCTGGGACGCCCGTCCGTCAAGTTTCGGAAGATCCAAGTCCTCGCCGTTGTGTCCTTCTGGTCCGCCTACCTGTACAGGTCCGTCCGAGCCGCCACCCGCCGTCCCGTCCGAAGATACTCCCAGTGCTGACATTTCCTAGGGGCAACCGCCATGGCCCTCCGCTGGCGAGACGTCTCTCTTCGCTCGCCTCCGGCCGTCTCACGGCCTGGCAAACCGTCGTCATCACCCTGCTCTACTTCTACCTCGCCCGCAACTTTGGCAAGCTCGTCGGTCTCGAATGCCCCGAGCCGCTCGCGAACCTGTACACGAGATCCTACTTCCGAGCAACATGGGTGACAACTGCGCTGGATGCCGGCTTCTGGTCCGCCATGTCCATCAGGAAGAAGTGGCTGCGGGACATGTGCTCCATCGTCTTCACGCTATACTACCTGATATGCGCCGAGCAGGCCGATGAGAAGGTCAGAAAGGTCCGCTCCACGCTGACCGTTGACCACCTGCGCGTCAGCTGGAACAAGGGAACCACGCCCTACCTGAAGTTCGTCACCAGCCTGATGCGTCCGCGTCTGATGCGCTATCCACCCCGCGCCATTCGGATCCCCCGCCCGCCCGAGTCGTCGTACAAGGAACCAGTGCAGGGTTGGCTATACTTCGATGGTCCAATTTCGGCGCTGAAGAAGCACAATAAGCTGATTTTGGACATTCCTGGAGGCGGCTTCGTTGCCATGGACCCGCGCAATCACGACGACAAGCTCATTGGCTGGGCTGGCAAAACCGGCCTCCCGGTCTTGGCTCTCGACTACAAGAAAGCCCCGGAATATCCCTATCCATATGCTCTGAACGAGTGTTATGACGTCTACCACATGATCATGGCCAGTCGTGGACGCTGCGTTGGTTTTTCGGGCGAGAGCACTCCTCAAATCGTCGTTTCCGGAGACAGTGCCGGTGGCAATCTTGCCGTAGGCATGGTGCTCATGATAATACAGAGCGGGACTACAGATACTCGACGTTGGATGGGCGAACAGACTCTACCGCCTCCTGAAGGACTCGTCCTCATCTATCCTGCGCTGGACATGAACATCGGAAATTGGATGACGGATGAGCAGATGGCGCTGATCAGGGACCGGAAAACTCGTAAGATCAACGAGGGTATCCTGCGACGGAAGAGTGATGACTACAGGAAGCTCACTCCAAGCACACCCCATCATTCGGACGACGAGGATGATGATGATGAGAGCCCGCCAGCGGGGAAGATCGAGGACGTCGCCGGTCCGAAGGAGAATGGCGCCTCCAATTCCACCATCACCGACAAGCCCTTGACTAGATCAGCATCTACGGCAATCCATCTTTCAGCAGCACACACGGGTGTTGATGCCAAGTCACTGGAGACAAAGCTATCCGAGTCCACGTTGCCCAACTCTGCTCCCAAGCCCACGACCATCAAGACTCGCCTGGCCATGTCGTCGATGATTTCCTACTTCAACGACCGCATTCTCACGCCCGAGATGATGCGGGCCATGATCATTCTCTACATCGGACCGCACAATCGTCCCGATTTCTCAACAGACTTCCTTCTTTCTCCGCTTCTCGCCCCCGAATCTCTCCTGGCGCAGATGCCCAAGACTTATTTCCTCACGGGAGAGCGAGACCCGTTGGTTGACGACACTGCCATCTTCGCCGGGCGCATCCGTCAGGCGAAAGCGGCAGCATGGCGGGAACGGCGGGAACTTGGCCTCCTCTCGGCCAGCGAGGCGCGGGCCTTCGTCGACACGGACCACGTCGAGGTGGTCATGATACCGGGAATCAGCCACGGGTTCCTTCAATTCGTATCCGTATTCCCCGAGGGCTGGAAATACATCTTCAAGTGCGCGCGCTGGATGCGGGACATCTTCGAGCGGGTTGACGCCGAAGACGCGGCGGCCGAGCAAGCGGCACGGAGAGGGTCGCGGCCGCGCCACCGACGGCGCAGCACGTTCGAGAGCTCGGGCGACGAGGACCGACCGCTGGAGATGTCGGTCGGAGCCAGCCGGGTGTCCAAAGCCAACGGGTACGGCGGCTCGGCGAGGTCGGCGAGAGCGAGGACGTACAACGGCAGGGACTCGGAGACGGAGTACTCGCACAGGGGCAGGGGCCGCTCGGGCACGAAGGCGCGGAGGAAGAGCCTCGTCAGCTTGGCAAGCGAGGACGATCTGCTCGGCAGGCGGATGAGGGGCCTCACTGGGGCGCTCATGAGGGCTCCGGACGAGGACTATGAGCCGTCGAGTCCGTGAGCATTGGGATCAAGTGGCGTTACTGGTGGGATTAGAATGCAGGCATGGGCTTGGATGGATTGTCATGATAGATATCTGGGAGGCGTCGTGTAGCACAGCTTGTATATAAACGATAGAGCACATGAACATAGGAAGCGTGATTCGTTACGAGTTGCGAATGTGATGGGGATGTATTATATATCGGGATTAAGGATGATGGGATCGAAAGCATGATAAGCCAAAGCAGGACACCGCCGCAATGCATTGCTGAACCAAATGGCAGGGTGAGGATTGTGCTTCTGATAAAGCCTCTTCCCAAACCAAAGCCAAGTCTCCAACACGCCGTCTACTGGTCCAGGCTGCTGACATAGTCCTGGCTGGTCTCATCGCCAATGGTAGTCGTGACATTGAACGTGGAGATGGTAGGGCCGGAGCTGGCGCCGTACAGGCTGTACAGGGCGGCGTAGAAGACCTGCTCGCCCTTGGGGACGGTGGCGGGCATGGTGAGGGTCAGGTTGAGGTTCTCGCGCTGGTTGGATAGGGCGGGGCCCAGGTACTGCGAGCCGACGACGGTGCCGATCCAGTCCGGGTGCGAGGGCGGCGGCGACACGCCGAACGCCACGGCCACGTCGTAGACGGACTGGATGTAGATCTCGTTTGTGAGGGTGGCTTCGAAGGTGCTGCCCGGGGCGATGGTGGCGGGGACGGAGACGCCGACTAGGCGGGCGCTGGCGAGGGAGAGGAGGGTGGAGAGGGTGGAGGCGAGGATGGTGGTGCGCATGTTGGGCGGTTGGTTTTAGGCGGTGGACTTTTGAGGAAGAGTTTATTCTAGGCGGTGGACTTTTGAGGAAGAGCGAGAGGCTTTTTTTTATGTTGCAATGGAGCGAGTGTGTTACAGAGCGATGGATGCTCGAAGCTGAAGACTGAAGAGAGGACTGGATGGGTGGATACGGCGGCGATCAAGCAGCGAGACTCGGATACTTTATAGCTGCAGGACCAGGGCTTGCCAGCTCGTCACTCTGGGCCAAAAATTGGTAATGGAGACGTTTGGGGGCTCGCTCGGTGGCGATCGCACTTGTTTGTGCCGCTCATACGAGGTCTCCTGCCGCCATGAAGGTGGTCACGTAGCGTTGCAACACGAAAAAGTTTCGCACCAGCCGCACGGTAGAGGCCCGGAGACGGCGACTAGAGCTGAGTTGGGTTGGGCGAAGACAGCGCCAAAGAAGCTTCGCCCATGCTTGCGCTCCACTCGTAGCGCAGGGCCCAATGCGACATGACGTGCGGGAGCTATTTTGGGAAGCGGGCAGCGGTGGGCAGTCGGCGACGTGATAGGCGGGCGGGCCGTGGGGTTGGACGCCAGGACGCGGTGGAAGGATTGCGGATTCGCAGGAGCGAGCGGACTCGTGTGAGTAACGTGCCGCACGTGATGTTGCGCTTCGTACCACTGCGCCGCGTTTTGACAGCACGGTTGTCGGTTCTGCTGTGGTGGCTCAGCAGAAGCGCTGCAGCGTGGTATCCGTCTCGGGCGAGGAAGCAACGCTGCTCTCAGCTCGGGGCGCGCGAGTCTCAGCCGACGCGATCCAGCGCGCCCTCAGCCGCCTCTTCCTCGTCTCTTCGCGCGGCCTGCAATTTCCCTGAGAACAGCCATTGCCCCTTCCATCAACGTCTTAGCTGAGCATGGCGGTCGCGGGGGCCTGCGAAGATATACGAGCGTAATTCTCATCACCTCGCTCATCGAATCAAGAGAGACCGCCGCTCGCACTGCCTCCTCATTACCTCGACATCGGCTGATGGGCGCTGAGCACAGGCGCTCCGAGGAAAAGACCTTCCTCAGCCGCCTGTTCGTCACTGTCGCGCTTCTGGACAATACGATGGCTGTCTGCTAGGGAGAGGGATGGCCGATAGAGACGGAGAAGAGACGGGTAGCTGCAACATAGTCCCCGCCGCGCTGAAGCGGGAGCCGCGGTCTAGCGGCACTCCAGGCTTGATTCTACCCTCTCCTTCATTCGCGCTTGCGCCAAAGCCGCGGAGAGACATGGCCACGACCGATGCGACCGCTCTCATCTGCACGCATGGGGAGGATAACCGGCTCCACCCCGGTCTCTGCGCGCTTACGCTTCCGTCTTCTCACATAGCCATCGTGTCTTCCCGATTCTGCCGCCCCCCTGTAGCTTTGAAATAGACCCGACCTTGCTCAGCCTGGACGTGGTGGGCAAGAACGGCCTGGTCAGAGCTGGAGGTGATGAGAACCACGCCACGATTCGCATAAGTAAGACTTGCACGAAATAAATAATTTCGATCAAAACTGATCATCCCTCAAATGACTAAAATTCGCTACTGACGCTTGATCGTACTGGAACAGGTCCGCGCTGAGATCGGCAAGCAGGCCAGTGGAGAAATGTCAAACCCAGCTACTTTGGCGGAGACAAAAGATTCAGTACCTGCAGGCTGCACTCCAGTAGACCAGAGCGGGAATTAACTCTTAGGTGGCACACGCTAACAAGGGCGATTTCGGTGACGACGCAGATAACTTCAACCTAGAGAGGTGGCTCGCCGAAAAGGAGAGGGCACAAATGATGGATAGATACTTCCTGCCTTTGAAACTCCCAATACCTGGAAATCTTCTCCGCTAACGAGCTTCCTTTTCCCATGAAAGTTTGGTCACGGCTCCAGGACCTGCATAGGCAAGAACATCGGTCTGATGGAGATCTCAAAGCTCATCCCGCAGCTAATCCAGAAGTTTAACTTCCATCTTACCGGCTCAAATGCCGAGCTGAAATCACAGAGCGTGTGGTTTGTGAAGCAGCAGAACTTCATGGTCGGGATCAGTGAGAGGAAAGCATAGTTTCAGAGCCAGTTGATTGATCACACTTCATAAAAAATTCGAGCACTGCATTTCAAGTTGCTGCACATTGACCCAGGGACTTTCCTACTTGATCCGGAAAGTATTCTGAAGAATCAAAACCTGCTTACACGCGTTACCTTGACAACATCTTCCCATTGGATCTACACTGAGCGTTTCCTTTAGCCCAGAATACGAAGCATCACGCCAGCCATGTACATACACGTTTCTCCCACATTCCACTACGCAGGCCCCTGACCGTCCCCGCACTGCTCCACATTCTTACATACCCCACATGTCCACAATCCGACGAATAGCATACACTCGGGAGACTGGTCTCCACATTGCCAGCACAGCCGTACTGGCGGGCTTGCCCTCACACAGAATGATCTAACAGGTAAAGCTCGAGATCGTTAGGCTTTTGATCAAAGGCATATACATGTGTATGGAGCTTGGGACAAGTGTGTTGCGTTGTGCATTAAATATGGACGCTTCTATATGTAGCTCTGCAACTATCGACATAATTAGACTGTCAAATATTTTCAACGAAGTCCGCCGCAGGAAGTAGTTCGATTTCGCGTATAGTCTTCAACAGAGTAGCAGGATTAGTCTACGCATGAGCAAGCATGATACGTAACGTTCCATCCAGCCGTCATGCATCGTCACAAAAGGCCGTGTCGTGCCATCGTCTATGTACCATGTCCTCAGCATAATCCAACTCCAACCCCCATCCACAAGCCCTCACACTCTCCCCTCACCTAAATACTAACAAAGAAGCTCTTCTCCCCCTCCTCCGGCTCCACCCTCGCCCTCTGCACAATCGGATCCGCGCAACTAACCCTAATCCTCTCGACCGTCGCCGGACTGTGCAAGCTCAACACGCTCTCCTCGCCAAACTCCTTCCTCGCCGCCTTCAACGCATCCCTGATGGCAAAGAAAACCGCCGACCCCATGAACAACGGCGGCTCGCCCACACCCCTGGACCGCTGAATGGTCCGCAAATTCTCCCAGTTGACGTCCTTCAGCAAGCTGACGTTGAACTCCTGCGGGATGTCGCGGAAGCCGGGGATCTTGTAGGCGCCGGGCCCGCGCGTGAAGATCTGACCCGAAGCGCGATGCCACAGCATCTCCTCGGTGGTGAAGAGGCCTTGGCCCTGGACGAAGGCGCCTTCGATCTGGCCGTAGTCGATGGCCGGGTTGATGGAGCGGCCGACGTCCATTTTGATGTCGGCGCGGCGGCAGGTCCAGTCGCCGGTCAGGGTGTCGATTTCGACCTCGGCGGCCGTGACGCCTTGCGTGAAGTAGAAGTACATCTGGCCCGTGTTGGGGCCCCAGACGTAGCCGATGTCCGGTGTTTTGTAGAAGCCGTTGGCGGAGAGGTTGACGCGGTCGAAGTAGGCGGCGTGGGCGAGCTCTTTCATTGTTGCGCTGGGGCCGAGCTTTTCGCGGTAAGGCTTGAGGCGCTCGTTGAGCTGGTGGCAGGCGTTCCAGATGGCATAGCCGTTGAGATCGGAGGATGCTGATGCTGCGGTCGAAGAGGTGTTGGCGACGGTGTTCGTGGCCGTCTCGGAGATGAAGACGTCGTCTTGAGGGATTCCGAGCGCCTCGGCGGCGATCATGGTCATCTTCGTATGTAGACCTTGACCCATCTCAGTACCGCCATGGGCAAGGAGAACTGATCCGTCGTGGTAGATGTGCACTAGTGCACCGGCCTGGTTGAGGAAGAGAGCGGTAAAGGAGATACCAAACTTCGTGGGGATAATGGAAAGACCGCGCTTATTCCACTTGTGAGTTTTGTTGAACTCATCCACCTCTTGCCGACGACGCTCATACTCAGACTCCTCCTTGACCTGCTTGTACATCAACGGGACGAAGTAGTCCTTCAGCTCCTGGTTGAAATGAGTTTGGTCGCCAGGCTGGTACATGTTGATCCGGCGGAACTCGTCCACAGGGATTCCAAGATGGTCTGCAACTTCCTCCATGTAGCTTTCAGCGATGAACATTCCTTGAGGTCCACCAAATCCACGGAAAGCAGTGTTCGAGACGGTGTTAGTCTTGCAAACCCGACCGCGAACATATACGTTCGGAATGAGGTAGGTACCATCGACGTGAGAACAAGCTCTGTCGACAACGGCACCGCTGAGGTCCTGACTCCAACCTCCGTTGTTGAAGATATCGACATCGAGCGCCTGGATCTTTCCATCTTTATTGACACCGACCTTCCATCGACCCAGGAACGGATGACGTTGACCAGATGTCAAGATGTCTTCGTCACGGTTAAGCATGCATCGGACTGGCCGCTTGGACTTTTTCGCTGCCGTCGACACAATGCCTGCAAGCTGGATCGAACGGGTTTCTTTGCCTCCGAAACCACCGCCCATGCGCTTGACCTTGGCCACGATCTTGTTCGCGGCGACACCGGTCACTTGAGCGACATAGGATTGCCTGCACAATGTTAGCTTTGCTGAATATGGGAGAATTCAGGGGGAAATTGAGGTTACTCACGTCTCAGACGGGTTCTGCGTGCTGCTCCAGACCTCCATCTCGCCATCCTCCGGCTTCGGAATAGCAATACACGCCTGCGTCTCGAGGTAAAAATGTTCCTGCCCACCCATGCGTGCAATACCGGAGAAGACGTGGTCGCAATTCTTGAACGCCTCCTCAACATCGCCTTTCTTGATGTACCTGTAGTGGTCGAAGAAGCTCTCCTTCTCAATAGCCTCTTCGATGGTGAAGATGGCAGGCAGCTCCTCGTACTCGACCCTCACAGCCTTGGCAGCAATTTCAGCACGCTTTGCCGAGTTGGCGAGGATCATGCCAATTGGCTGACCAGCTGTGAAGACCTCGTCGACTGCGAAGAAGGTCTCATCACAGACGGGTGCACCCCACCAATTGGCCTGCGGATTGGGCAGATCCGTGTGATCGACCCAGTCAACGACGCCGGGCAGATCAAGCGCTGGTGAAGGGTCCACGCTGAGGAGCTTAGCGCGAGCTTTCGTAGAGAGAACAAGGCATCCGTAGAGCTCGTTCTTCTGCAGAGGGATGTCGTCGGTGTACTGCGCCTGACCGGTGACCTGCTTCATTGCCGCAACGTGCGGTCGCTCCTTGCCAAGGATCTTCTGCTCATAAGCGTCGGCAACAGTGTGATCCTTCTTTCCGGATGAGATTTGACGCTCAATTTCGCCAATTGCTTGCCTGTCAACCTCCGTTTCCTCTGCTTTCAGCTTATCGAGAACCTCGTGATAGAACTTGTAGAAGAAGCCGAGCGCTAGCGATTTGCGGTAGGTGGCCATGCCACCAGGCACTCCGAAACGGAGGTCGAAATCCTCCTCTAAAGCGCTGAAAGCACCTTCGAGAGTTTGAGGATCTGTCCATTTCTTGCCCAAGAGATATTCATTCGCCTTCTTCGCCGCGATTGTTGTTGGAGCCATACCGCCATAAACAAGGTCGATGGAATCGACGGTATAAGCGTCGCTGAGTGTTACACGCAGGGCAGAGTTGACGATGGCAATATCGTCATCCTTCCTCTTTGCCTGCTTGAAAGCCTGCATGTATTCACCCTTCTCCTTGGCCACCGGAATCCGCAGACTTGCGATCACACCATCCGGAGGGAGTGCCGTAACTCTGTATCCCTTGAAGAATTCGGCCATCGGAATTTCAATCGTCTTGTCCAGGTTCTTCGCCACCAGAGTTGTCCTGGTCGCAACAAAAACGGGGTTGAGGTCGGAAATAGGAGAGGCCGTAGCAAGGTTTCCGGCCGGAGTCCCGACATTGCGAATCTGCCTGCCAGCAAAATACCTGAGCTGCTTGAGGATAGCAGCAAAAGGCTGTCCCTTGACCTCTCCGTAGTGCTTAATGGCTTCCTTGGCAATGTTTTCAAGGTCCGTAAGCACGACGTTTCCGCCAATCTCAAGGTGGTCGTCGTTGAACGAGTATTGCCTCAGCTCCGGGATGTCGCCGACAAATACCGAGGCAGTGTACTGCATGTTCTTGAACTTGATCTCGATCTGCGTTTCGGTGCTTCCACCGATCAGCTTGGCTGACGGGTAGGCGCTCTTAATTTCCAGCAATTGTTGCAGAGTAGTCGGCCTGAACCACCTCTTTCTCTTGTTTCCAAATGCCAAGGGTCTGAATTCGTGCTTTCGCAATGCCGGAGGGAAAATGAGCTCTGTATCGGGCCTATATTCGATAAATCCCGGGGGCGTAAATTTCTTTGCTGGTTGTGCATCATCGCCGTTCACGCCGTCCATCCCACTTTTGCAGCAGCCGTTTGTTCCGTTCGTCTTCTCCATACAGCATCCGCTGCCGCCGTTTGCTGTTGCCTTACCACATGGGCTCTTGACACTGAAGCTCTGTGCTGCGTCCAAGATCGGCCTGTACCCAGTACATCTGCAGAGGTTGCCGTCGAAAGCTTCTTCGATGTCATGTTCTGTTGGTTCAGGGTTGTTACGGAGAAGGGCGTAGAGGCTCTGCGGACAGTCTCGTTAGCTTACGCTTTTGGAGAGTCTGCATGAAACATAGTCGACAGCGCTTCGGCGCTAGTACGTCCGCGTATGAAGTATCCAAGCCGGTGGCAAATTTGGTTGGTCTGTCATGGCCGGTATACAAATGCTTCTTATGCATCATGAAGCATTCGCGTCGGCCGATAGCGACGTCGACCGGAATTCAGTGGTGCCTACCATGACAATTCCAGGTGTGCAGAAGCCACATTGGCTTCCGTTCATCTTGGCAATGCGCTCCTGGGTCGGATGCGGATTACTCGCATCGCCCAGGGCCTCGACGGTGATGACATGCTTGCCATCGACGCTGACGAGCGGTGCCAGACACGCGTTCACACTAGCATGATATATCTTCTTCGTGGTGGGGTTGTACTGAGAGACGACAACGGTACAGGCGCCGCAGCCGCCCTCAGCGCAGCCGAGTTTCGTGCCCGTCAGCCCGACACCGCGCAGGTATTCGAGGAGGGTGACTTCAGGGTCAGCGTCGTCGAGGACGACCTTGGTGCCGTTTAGGTAGAAGCGGAGCGTGTCATCGTAGTCGGCGGTCACGGAGGCGAGCGAGTGGAAGGAGGGTGCGGAGACGGCGGGCTCGACGATAAGACCGGGTGCCATGGTGAGAGGGGCTGTTTCGGTGGCGGCGTGAGGGGAGGGGCGAATAGTATTGTCTGGACTGGCACCTGGCTAGGGACCGGTGCTAGACAACAAGAGGAAAGGGCGCAGGCGAAGTAAGAGGGAGGGGTATCAACAAGGAACGGCAGAGGCGCGGGCGGGCGAAAATTTGAAGGAAAAGTCGCGGCGAGGAAAGAGAAGAGGGCCAGAAAGAAGCGCCAGCGGGCTAGGTGATATCGGCAAAGGGTCTTATCTAGAGGCGGCCGGCTGCGAGCCGTGCAGTCGCGGACGCAGTGGCGCAAAGCGCTGGGCGGCGACGTCCGAATGGTGGGGCGGCTGACTACGCAATGTCGGGGTCGCGCACGTGACCTGCCGCCTGCCTGTAAGCAGAGACCATCTGGTGCTGATTGGGCTGCCCTGCGCTTCCCCAGCAGCACATCACTCCGCAGCATTCTTCTTCTGCCGCGTGCACGAGGGGCGGGTGTCAGCATGGCCATCACCAGGACACAGCAGAAGCGCTGAGCGTGTTGTATTCGATAGAGCTGCCGTGTACGAAGAGAAGAAAGACTACCACTACAAAGACGCGCTGACGCCGCACGCACCGCAGAGCGAAGCAGGTACCCGTGCACCGTCGATTACCGTCCCGGTCGCAGCGTGTTCCGCGTGTCAATCCCCAGACGTCCATCGTTTCCAAAAACAAGAGTCGATTAGATGCAGGCTTTAAAACTTTTTAATCCGGGAAGGTCCAGCACGCAGAAGGAAGAATTTGGTGGCAGGCGGAGCAAATGCTCCTGCCCGGGTCGATTTTTATTGATTGATTGATTGATTGATTGGAAGAGGGCCACTGATTCGGGGTGAGAGCCACGAGAGATCATGGGTCAAGAGCGCTGCCAAAAGACGCCTGACAAGAGCCATCCAGTGAGTATCGGGGTATATGTGGTCATCGCATAGCCATTGCATGTCTGACGTCCGTCCAGAGTTGGGCAGATCAAGCATGATACGCATACGAAGCTGTGCACGCCCGCTGCATCGGACGTCAGAGAGGCGCTTGCAGGCGTGTGTAAGCAGAGCATCGGCTGTCGGAAAAAGGCGTCCAGGAAGCAAGCCATGAGTAAGCAGTAGAGAGAGCATCAGCCATCGTCAAGCATGCATGCAAGCAGTAGTCGGGTGCCAGGCGCATCGCATCATCGATCTGAGAAGCATCGGTGTCACGGCCTTCACGACGTCACGCTGGTCGTCTATGCTCCAGGAGGCTGTTGGCCCGGCGTTTGTCCTGGTTGGCCCTGCGTCTGCTGTTGTTGAGCCAGCGCCGCATACCACATAGCCATGTAGTTCTGGTACCCGCCATACATGGCGTACGGATCAGCTCCGCCCGCTGCAGCAGCGTCGCCGCCAGGCGCGGCAGACTGCTGCTGTGGCATGCCTGCCGCCGGCTGCTGCGCAAAGGGCTGCTGTTGCTGGGCTTGTGAGTAGCGCTCATTATATGGTTCGTTGTCACGGCCACGGCCACCTCGACTGCCTATCCCACCGTTCTTCTCACGCTGCCACAAGTCAGAGGTTGCAACCACGAGGAGTCGGTCAACATACACTCACCACTGTGTCAACCTTGTCCCAGATGGCCCGCTTGGCGTCTTCAATCGCCTGGCGGGTCCCGACGAGGCCAATTTCACGTTCAATATCAGCGCCGGACGCCTGGGAAACGTTGATCTTGCAGCCCGTCGAGTTCTGCATCTCCTTGATCGTCTCACCACCTACAGCGCTTAGTTCACTGCCGGCAAAGACTTCCAGGTGAAACACTAACCTTTACCAATAATCATGCCGACCGCTTCAGACGGCACGACAATCGAGTCGTTAATCTTACCAGGACCCGACGGGTCAAAGCCGCCGCCACGTCCATGTTCCTTGGCGGGAGGTCCCGAGGGACGGGTGTCGCTCTCAACAATTTCCATAATTAGCTCCTTAGCACGAGCAGCAGCTTCCCTGCTGCCGATCAGGTTGACCGGGCGCAGGCCGTTGACGCTTTTGTTCTCGCCAACAATATTCACATGGCATCCACTCCTCTCCTGGAGATCGCGGATTGTTTCGCCCTGTCGGCCGATGATCAAACCCACAGTCCTGTCAGGAACCATGATCTGCACGCTGTTCTCGCCGTCGCGGAGCGTGGGCTGGTTGCCTCTTTGCCTGCCGCCGCCGCCGCCGCCGCCGCCGCCGCCTCCAGCCCTCTGGTTTCCATCTCTCGCGCCTTGACCACCGTTCTCGTCAATGATCCGGTAGATTTCCCTCTTAGCATCCATGCGAGCGCGCATGGGGCCGGTGATTCTGCACTGGCGTTGAGGTCCGCCAGCTTCGGGGCCGGTGACAAATTGGATTCTGGTGCCGGTGTCCTGCTCGATGCGACGGAGGTTCTCGCCTTGGCGGCCGATGACGAGACCGACGAGCGATGACTCGATGGTGATGGTCTCGCCGTCGGGAGGAGACCTGTCACGGCCAGCGTAGGCGCGCTGGGGAGAAAATGTGTCGCGTCCGCGGCTGGGGGGCGAGCGCGACCTATCGCGGCCGTAGCGACGGTCATCGCGGCGCTCGTCGCGGTAGGGGTTGTAGTTGTCGCGGAAGTTGTCGCGGCGCGGCGGAGAGCGTGATCGTGACCGCGAGCGACGGTAGGGGCGTCCAGCTAGTCTGGGATCCTCGCGCGCGGGGCCTAGGATGCGCAAAGACACGTCAGTAAGCGGGGTGGCCGCGCTGAGTTGGCTCAGCTCACCTGCGCTTGACCTACCACCATCATAGGGTTGCAGACCCTTCTCGGCTGCAATGTTGCGCGCTTTGGCGAGCGCGTCGGCGATACTGACGGAGCCGGTGCTCACGGGTTTTATGGCGCTCAGATCGACGCTGCCCGAGTTCGTAGGCTGAGGAAGGCCGTAGGGAGGCATGCTGGCGGGCGGCGTTGGGGTGACGTAGGAGCCCGGGTAGCCTGGAGGTAGAGTCTGCGGCGCGCCCGGTGCTTGCGGCTGCGGCGGCGGCTGGTGAGGGTTCTGCGACGGGGTGCTGGCCGGGCGCTGGGTAGCAGCTGCGGTTCGCGAGGTCAGCTGGGGGCAAAATTGGGCGGCTGGGGCGGGCGCAGAGCGCATCGTACCTAAGGCGGCCAGAATCTGCGAGATGTCGGGTTGAGCGGCCATTGCGACGAGGGACACGAGCGCGATAGAACGAATAAAGGGCGCGTGTCAGAGTCGGGGCAGGCGCGGGGCGACGAAAGGAAAGAAAGCTCGCGCGAGGACGAGCGACGGAGGGGGGTGGCAGTGGTTGAGCTTGCAGTGGTGTTGCGACAGAAGCAAGATGAAGAAAGCCCAAGTGCGCTAGCCCGACTCGGAACGCGGCGCACGAGAGCCGACGCGGGCCCGTGCGCGGGCGTGTCGTGTGCGCGCGTCGCTGGCCTTCGCGCGCGCGCTGCTCCACATCCCCGACTCCACGCCGCC
Organism: Neofusicoccum sp. Z40; assembly: GCA_037356075.1. Lineage (NCBI taxonomy): Eukaryota > Fungi > Ascomycota > Dothideomycetes > Botryosphaeriales > Botryosphaeriaceae > Neofusicoccum > Neofusicoccum sp. Z40. The sequence goes on along the minus strand of JBAWJV010000048.1, from coordinate 69,317 downwards.
TGCCTGCGCGCCTGGCCGCTCACCGGCGTGCTGCTTCGCCTCTGCCCCTGATCGTGGCGTGTGTGCGCTGTGAACGGGACAACCTCACTCCGGACACCAACCCACGACACCCGTCTCACCTTCCAGCTCGCGCGAGTCTTCTGTTCCATGAAGTCATGTCCATCCGCTCGATCTCCATCGCTTGACTCAGCCTACATGCGCGCCTCGGGACGGGCCGAGAGCTGTCATGGCACGCCCGACACATGATGCTCTGTGAGATCCGCCGCCCCTGTCGGCTGAAGGCGTGAGCGGATCGTTCTGTTGCATTATTCCCACATTTCGGTGTCTTTATTCTTTAGCATGGCGACATCCCGGGACGAAGATATCCCCTTACATCACTGTGGAGTTACTCTGGCTCTGCGTTCGCGCTCAGGATCTATCTCCGCGGCATTCGCGCACGCAACTGGGCTCAATTGGGTGAAATAGAGCTCCTCGTCACTTGTGAATCCTCAAAGAGATGCTGTCTCCGCGTTTGCATTGTTCGTCAAGTTCGTTCTCTTTCCGAATAGCTCGCCCTCTAGATCATGGGTCAGCCTAGCTCTGCACAATGCAACTTCGCTCATTAACTAGGGAATTGTTAACCTTTCCTGCGGTACTTAATATTGCGAGGCCTTCAATTTCCTTCCCAAGCTCGACGACCATCTTCAAACACGCCTACCACCCTCCCGGCTCTCTCAGCGAATTCACTCTACCATCCCCCGAACCCACCTCACATGTACCAGTTCAGTCTCGGCCAGGGCGAGGAAGGTGAGTGCGAAGTCTTCACCCTCCACTTCGACGGCCACCAGTGGACGACGACCGTCGACTTCATAGCCCCCGCCGCTCGCAATGACAAAATTACTTGGTGCTTGCACACACGGGTGCCTCCCGGTGCGGTGCACCTCTACATTCACGAGGTGCTGCCCTCCAACCAGCCGCCGGACGTCCCAACGCTGGGCCCACGCATCTTGTACACCCACGAGGCACACTCCTGGTGTGTGCATGACGGCGAACTGACCCAGACCCCGTGGGTTACGCACGCTTTCGTTCCCATGGCCACCGAGGACCGCGTCTACGAGCTCTACCTGTACCACCATGACACACAGCAGCCGTTAGACGACCGCTACTACGTGCTATCTCACGGTGAAGCCACTCCACGAGGCGCTATCGTCCCGCCGTTCGGTAGCGGATTTGTGGTCGCGCATTTTGACGGCAGCCCCATGAGTCAGATGGAGGTCTTCCAGGGTTACAGTTGGGGTCCGGTGTGGGATTGGATCGAGGACGTCCCGCATGACGCTACACTGCGAGAGTCGGATGTGTCTACCGGTGAGGTGGAAAGGCTCGACGCGAACTCAGCTAATGTGGATTTGGTGGCGGTTGGTGAGCGGCCTCCTGTGCGCTATTCCCATTCAGACGACGAATGGGATGAGCCTTATGAGGTGTGAACGAAGTACTTGGGGGTGCTGCTTCGCGCTCGTCACTGCGTTGGTTCAACCTGAGCTAAATGAGTTTTTTTTTCTCTCGGCCCGCTTTCCTTTTCTTTTCAACTCAAAAAAAAGCTCTGCAATTACATCAAGATGTCCAACTACCAAAGGTGGACTAGATGTTTGCTAGAGCACACCATAAGCTAGCGTTCTCTCAAATTTGAAAAGTTTATACATCAATCTATCAAACTGAGCATAAAAGAAATTGTTTCCTTCATTTTTCCCACGACCTCACGTACATTTGTGCCGAAAGCAGAAAGTTAAGAACCACGGTACAATACTAAGAACGTCATTTTTCTCGTTGTTCCCTCTGTCCTCGGGCGAAAGAAGCATTTCGACCATGGTTCAGTATTTTGACCCTGATTTTTCGCGCACCTGGCAAAGTATAAAATCCGCGGGGTTTCCAGTTCTCCTTCCTGATCAAACCCCTCCATCTTAAAGTCTAACGCTCGAACTTACGATTCTCCTTGGACGACATGCCAGACCACGGATGGGACCCCAAGTGCATAGATTGCCTCGAAAGGCGGCTTCGTCGTCTGAAGGCACTGAAAGAAGAAGAATCCGGACTCGATAATCAAGCGGTATTGTTTCGCCCACTCAACTGGAACATCGACTGCTCGACGTGCCGCGAGAAGCTAGATCGTCTGACGTTGGCCTGGCGAAAATGGCAGGCAAGTCAGACCATTTCAAGTTTCGAGGGCCCGTGGCCAAGCTTGGTTGCCATCCCCTCCGCCGCAGCGGCCTCTGGCTTCTACGTCTACCTCTCGCCACTCCTCGGGAATGACTTTCTCCAGTCAGACCTCATCTACTTTGGAACTTTGGTTACTCTCGGAGCGATTATTGCCTGCACCGGGCGGTCTCGCTTGCTCATCGTTCCAAAGCTGGCGCTTTTAGGATGCATATTGAATTTCTGGTGCTCGTTCTTGCTCAACGTTGTTGTACCGGATAAAGACCCTCTGTCTGGCTTCGTAATGTGCGCGCTTACCGGTGTCCCTCTGGTCCTGATCTGGGCGCTTGGTACCGACATCTTACGGTCGCCTGCATACGACCCTGACTTGGTAAAATCGTCCACTTTTGTTATTACAGTGGCCTTCTTGAGCTGACGGTACGCTGCATAGGATGAGACGCGGCCCAAGTTTGGGTGTTACAAACTCCACTATCTCTACCACATCTTCATGGTCGCCAACATACTCGGCTTTCTATGCTTTCTCGCCCTTATGCTGGATTACGAACAGCGAGCGAGTCTGACCTTTGAATGGAGTATAGTGTGGCGGAAGTTGATCCTTTGGGAGTCTCTCTGGATCTTTGTTACCACAATGATCTTCTTTTGCTTCAACAGCGAGTTGCTCACTAGAAATGAGTAAGTGAGCCTGTCTGAGGCATAAATTCAAAATTGCTGATGTAGTGCTGACATTCTTGCTAGGTACCGCGAGATCTTGAGAGAAGATTTGGAGAAAGGTCTGGAAAAGTCTATGACGGATTCCAAGACTGACGGTGATTATCTATCTGCTCATTCAAAGACCCGATACTCCTAGTCTGCACTTGTAGCATTCATACCTATGTCCTGATGCGACATCTTTGTACGGGAGCTTGTTGGTATGTATGAATGCTTTATGTCCGAATCTCAGAGGACATGCATATGAATGCTCAAGTCTAGATAGAGCGCAAGTTGTTTTTCTTCTTTTATTCCAAAGCTTGTTATACTCTCATGGCCATATGGGAGGGGTGTGAGCAGGCGTTCACGGCTGTAACTGGGGAGTCAAAATCACGATAGAGAGAATACAACGCAATTTGAAATTTTGACGCTATCTAAAACTCCGATGACCGCTGGCCCGATTCCACTAACACGTGGAAAATGCAACGCTCAGATGGATGCAAGCTAAGCTTGCCGAAAAAAAAAAAGCAAGATGTATGGAAGTCCTTCGAAAAGCCTATGGGTTTCCGTGATGCGCAGTCCGTATCGTTCTCTGATGGCATCCAGATCCGGGTGTTGAGAGGGTGGGCTGTCGGAACAGCCGAGATGCAGAGAAACAAAAGAAATGTGGCTCAGTTGATGAACCACTCTAATCGGCGGTGGCGATGAATCCGGGCATCCTGAAGGGAAGTCGGGCTGCGCCCACTGTATCCTGTCCATCATGGTCGTACAAAGGGGAGTCCAAATCGAATTACTGGCAGTGAGCCTCGTTCCTCATCAGCCGTGTTCGTTGCATCCTTGTCCGGGGAAATTTGAAACAAGCATGATTCAGCTCGTCGGACCGGGACAGAAGAAAGTTGCGTTCGATTGGGCGGATGAGAAAGCGGCATCTGAGCGTTCAATCAAGCTGCTGCGGGTGGCTGGTTGTAGAAAACGTCAATGTAATCATGGTGAATAAAGAAAAGCCGCGTTGTGTGAGTGCACCCAACCGGAGAGGTTATGCAAGTCTAGATGATTTGGTGAAATTGGAGGGAAGAGAGAAGCGTAATTGCGCTTCCCAGAGAATAGCGACCAGAGTGAAGAAAGAAAGCTGAAAAGTGTACCTGGAGTGCACCAGCACGTTTGACTGTAGCAGTCGTTGAAGTCAATCATGAGTCGTTAGTGAATCGTAGAGTCGTTAGTGAGCAGAAATTGCCGGCGTCCTCCACGGCCTAAGCACGCGAGGAGTCTGTCGGAAGCAACGCTTCCTGAGATGAGCCGGCACACTCGAACGTGAGCTGAGAATCAGTACGCTATTACGAGTCTCGCTGTCTGTATTTCAGTTAGTCTCGAATATCAAGACCGACGGCAGTACGTACCCAGTGCCAAGAAGATCCCTCGGAAGGTCATCCTTTGCCCAAACATCATTCGGGCCGGGATCAATGGCATCCAGAATGTCCTGGTTCAACAGACTGTGCTTATCCTGCTCAGCCTCGGCCGTGATCTGATCCATGGGATACAGGATGTCTTCTTCGGTCGGAACCGTCCAGATCTGGTCGAACGGAGAAGCGGTGATCATGGGAAGGTAGTTCCAAGGAACGCTACCATTGCTGGGCTCACGAGGAAGCGGGAAATACCTTCCTACCTTGGTGCGGGCACGGTCTTCACCCTCCCACTTGAGCTCGGCAATGCTGGGCCACGCAGCAATGCGACGCCACTCGGTCTTATAGTCTTGGCACCAGAGTGTGTGGAAGCATAACACGTTGCCTTGACCAACCGACATCTTGCGGCCATGAAATGCCTTGTGGAGCGGATGGTTCTCAGCCCGAACACGCTTCTGGAGTTCCTTCTCTTGAATTCTGCGCTGTTCGAGCTTGATGCAGACTAATTTCATGTTCGCTGCATGCGCACACCAATTCTCCAGGCTCTTCAAGGCATCAATGAGATCTCGATCATAGCCGCGAAAATGGCGCTCAACGGAGACCTTGGCAAACATGTACAGGTCCTCCTGCATGGCGCGCGGCGATGACCACGTCCAGCTCTGAGTGTGCGAGGCGCCATAGCCCATATCAGCCGGGTCTTCCAACTCCGCTGCTAGAGCGTCGGAGCTGTACTCCATTTCGCGATCAGCGAAGTTTGCGGATGTCATTGGCGGTGTCGAGGGCATAGGTTGGACAAGAGACGTGGGCTTGAGAGGCTTGAGAGCAGACTTCTGACGAGAATCTGAGTCCGTGTCGCTCACTGGTATGATGCTGAGTCTTGGAGATGCGTGGGCGCAATGTTTCGACCGGTTGGAGTGGATGCTATGGATGGCGAAGATTAAGGCTGGGAGTTGAAGGCGGTGGATGTTGAGGTTGAGCTCCCTCTAGGCAGAAGCGGTCGCGTGCCCGGCAGACAATCGTAGATGTCTTGTGATGGCTACTCTACGAAAAGTGGGTGCAGTTAGTATTGTCCACGTTGACAATAGATGATCAATAGCAGTAGAGTGATGAAGCCATCCTCTGCTCAACATAGGCCTCCCAACAATAGATAATTGCGTCTGTGCTGCTGCCCTGCATATGCATAGACTCAGGCGCACACGCTTCCGCGGTCGCGAGATTTCTGAGCAAAATGTCTGAAGAAGAGAAAGGGCTCACCTCAAGATTTGAGACCTTTGTTTCTCAAGAGATACCAGACTACTCTGAGTTTGCCAGCTGGGACAATTCAGCCCTGATGCTGGCTGCGGCGGTAGGAAGGTTGTGGATTGGTGGCGTTCGTGTGGGAAAGGTTGATATGAAGTTCGGACCGTGCACTCTTGATATGCAATGAAAGGGCTTCGAAACCGCCTTTGCGCGCGGCAGCGACCTGCTGACCTTGATGACGTGATACTCAACAACTGCGTGCCGGCACTTGAAGCGCGGTGTACCCAATCTGCCCAATGAAGGAATCTACAAAGTCAGTATGCGCAAGGTGCATGTGAGCAGACTGCTTACAGTCCGATATCGCAGTTGATTGTGTTCCGTGTGTGTGGTAGAATACCAAGTCTTCGGTGTTGCTCAACGAAGCGAGTCAATATCAAGCCAACGGCGCCCTACGATGTCCCAACTGAGAGCACTTCGGACTACCTCCAAAGGCTTGGTGTGGCAACACGCCGGTGAGCGCCAAAGGCCTGGAGACCAAATGGATTCCTGTGACGGCAAAAGCTTGATTGAAGCGGCAAAGTGAAACAACCTGTTGAGTGAGACGAGGCGATGTGCAAGTAGCGGAGGGCCAGGTAGGAGAGGATCAGGCAGCTGAAGAAATCAGCTTGAGCAACGGCGGTCTCGTGAGCGAAGCGAGTGGCGGAGCAGGTGGCGTTGCGAAGGCGATGCTTTTGCTGTGAAGTCAAGAAGAACCTGCGTGAGATATAAGCTCCGCCTCATGAAGCAGCAAGACCCTGAGGGCGACGTGCGGGACAATGCGATGCAAACGTGGAGTGGTCATTGATGGCTCGGAAACGCGAGGTGTTGTCGGATGTCGGGAGAGAGAAACAGACTCGCGTTTGGGATCTTGATGGCGGCGGGGAGCGACAGAGGGTGAGAGATCTACCGAATAACAGCCGCGCCATTGCGCCATCACGTGAGGAGTCATGTATAAGGGAACAGGGCAGGTGATTGGCGCTTGGCCGGTGAATACCGACCTCTGGCCTTGGCGTTCGAGGAGGCAATATCCTCTGTAGAAATGATGGCAAAGCCGGGTCGCAGAGTCATAATGCCCGCCTCGAATGGGCTCTCACAGACGCTGGGAGCAAGACTTTGGAAGGAAGGCCTAGTCCAGAGACTAGCGCGTGCAGCAAGAGCGCTCGAGAAGGCTGATATCCAGAGAGCATTCCGACGAAGAAGATGATAGCAGAGATGGAGAGGAGCATTCGTTCCCGACTTTTGCTTTCGGAGGAAAGATATCTTCGGAAAAGAGAAAACGGATAAATCTCGTAGGGATTCATTCCTGGTATGAAATGGAGAGGCATTGAGAGCAACCAAAGAGTACCTGCGATAGAGGCCGGCCAGGCACCCAACTCAGCCGCCAGGAATGGTACGAATCACGTTATATGAATCTAGAAGTATCGAGAGGCGCACAAAAGGTGTGGAAACATTGAAAACAGTCGTCTTATTTTTGGAAAGTGCGGAGGGAGCAGAACAAAGTGGAGACACGACGAAGATGCGATGACAAAGTGGGGCACTTGGACTATCATGGCCCGCGGCATGACCCGCGGTGCGGATGCGCTGCTGGGTAGGCGTGGACGCGCAGACAAAGACGCGGTCAAGGCGGCGACGCGTCACGGAGCGACGACAGGCTGACGAAGAATGGCGCAGATCCGGAGATCTTTGGTGGAGAGGGAGCCAGAGGAGTGTGGAAGGAAGGGAGCGGGCAAGAAGAGGTGGAGGAGATTTGAGAGCAGAGGTCGGCGGAGGCGGTCAGTGGGTGTTTGAGGCGGTCGGGGCGGGCGATCGCGACTGGCGGGGAGCGTTGCACGGGCGCGTAGGGCCCACGCGAGCGGGAAGAAGCGACAGCCAATCGACGCCCGTCCAGCAGCCGCCGCCTTTGCGACCGCGACGCGGCGGAAAACAGCATCCCTTGCGTGCTTTTGCACATCCTCAACACCAGCGCGGCGCGATGCGAGCGCCGCGATAGAGCGCATCCGCGTGGCTGTTCCGCCGCGCCTGTCCGCAGTGCCTTTTGCGCGCGGAAAGCGCAGAGGGAGCGCGTTCGGCTGTCCGCGCAGACGCAGCCATGACGTCTGCGGGCGGCTGCAAAAACAGGGTTCGACAGCGCCTCAGCCACGAATGAGCGGCAGCCTCGCCGGGGCTGCCACAGTACTTAACTGCGCGCCTGACCGCCGCTGGCAGAGGCGGGCGCTCCGTACGTGACAGTCCTGCCGCTACGGTGTTGTCCCCTTGCGACGACCGCACGCCAACCACGGCACCTGCGCGCGCCCGCAGCACCGCGACATCGCCGCCTCAGCTGAGCGCCGGCCGAGCGTCGCGGTGCCGCCAGCCCGCGCAGAGTTTGCTGTCCGTGTCGCAAGCCGGAGCGCCGACGCGAGCGAGCAACCGCTCGGCCAGTGACGCGACGGCGATCCGCCGTCGCGCTGGCATCGTGCTGCAGCGCACTGTCCACGTCCTCCGCCAGACTGGCCGCTTCACCGCGAAATGGTTGGCTGCTGGCCGTCCTGTCGACCTCCGAGGGCGCCTATTTTGGCCGCGCTGCCAAAAGAGCCGCAGCGCCCGGAATAGAGGCGCGATCGACTGGTTGTCTCTGAAACGCCCCGTCCAAGCGATCTGCCTGTTTCACGAACCGGCAGCAAGCCTCTGCCGCCAGGTCGCGGCCATGTGAGCCAAGGTACGCAGCGCTTCCCGTTCTATTGTTGTCTCTTATTGTCTGCAACCCGCCCGTCTTTCACCAACCTTCCACCACCACCTCCCCTCCGCCCTGCCTCTTTGTTTGCCATTGAGAGTCATGTGTCTATTCACGTTTCCATTGCCTTTCCACTAGAATAATACCACGCGGTTTTATTGTTCTCTTTCTTTCTAGACCTCGTCTTCGGTTCTGCTCCTCCATCTTCCACCTTCCCTCTTCCTTTCCCCGGCCTCGACGCTTTACGACCCTCACGACTGCATCACCTGCATCGTTGCCGCTGGCTGGCATACCCATATACCTAATACCCAAACTCCAGGCGAGCGTTCTCAGACGTATCAACCGTCATCATGTCTTCCGCAGCGAACTATCCCCACACCTTTCCGGACGTACCTCCATCTCACTCCGCTGGCGATCATGAGATGCGAGACTACTACACCGCCCAGGACGCACCGCGACCTATTGCAAACCAAGCACCATACCTCACACCATACCTCGGCCTTCGAGCTAGGCTCTCGCAGGTTTGGATCAACCGCTGGACTATCCTTCTCCTCCTTGTCCTTGTCCGAGTACTCATCGCCACTGCCAACCTCAACGAAAACCTCAGCTCTGCAAGGGCCGAAGCTCTTTCAGCATGCACGAGCGTTGAGACCGTTGGCAGTGCCATGGCATCTATGCCTCACTACATGTCTCGTGGCGTCAACGAGATCGCAGCCTCCGGTGTTGAGAAGACAGTCAACGGATTGATGTCCATGCTCGACCTCGTCGTCACCGGTGTGGAAGAGCTTGTCGTTTTCTACATCAACCTGCTTACCTCTACCTACGTCTGTCTCATCACCCTGGCTGTTCGCGGCAGTCTTCACGTCGTCCTCCAGGCTGTCGAGACCATCTCCGACGGACTTAACAAGACCCTGAACTCCATTGGGGACGACATCTCCAACGTTGCTTCGTCCTTCCAGGACGAGGTGAACAAACTCATTGATGGCATCAACAGCATCCCCCAGATCTTCGGTGGCGATGGCATGGACAAGCTTAACTTGACCTCGCAGGTCGACGAACTCAAGAACCTTCAGATCCCCTCTGGATTTGATGAGGGCTTGGAGAAACTCAACAACTCCATCCCTACCTTCGACCAGGTCAAAAACCTTACCGACACTGCCATTCGCTTTCCGTTCGAGATGGTGAAGCAGCTGATCAGCGAAAAGACGGGCAACTTCACCTTTAACGACTCCGTCTTCCCCGTTCCCGCCAAGGAGCAGCTGACCTTCTGTTCTGACAACAATGGCATCAACGACTTCTTCGACGGCCTCGTCAAGACCGAGATCGTCGCCAAGAAGGCCTTCATCGCTGTCATCGTCGTTCTCGCCGTTCTCATTTGTGTGCCGATGGCCTGGAGAGAAATCAAACGCTGGCAAAAGATGCAGCAGCGTGCTCAGCTTGTCGGCCAGAACGCCTACGACCCTCTCGATGTCGTGTACATTTCTTCTAGGCCTTACTCGTCATCCATGGGCATTTGGCTCGCCAACCACTTCAGCTCAAGTCGCCGTCAGACCGCTGTGCGCTGGGCCGTCGCCTACGCCACATCTACGCCGGCGCTGTTCGTTCTTTGCCTGGGACTTGCAGGTCTTTTTGCCTGTCTCTGTCAATACATCCTCCTCAAAACCATTGAGAAGGAAGTCCCGGAGCTGACGCAGCAGGTCGGCGCCTTTGCCGATAAAGTCGTCTTTGCGCTGAACAATGCCTCGGAATCGTGGGCCAACGGTACTAACTCTGCCATCACTTCCGTGAACGACGACCTCAACAACGACCTGTTCAGCTGGGTCAATACCAGCACGACCGCGATCAATGATACCCTCAACACGTTTGTTGATGAGATGAGCGACGCCCTCAATGCAACCTTTGGTGGTACTATCCTCTACGATCCGATCAAGGATGTTCTGAACTGTCTTGTCCTCATGAAAATCGAAGGCATTCAGAAGGGACTCACCTGGGTCCACAACAACTCGCATGTCGACTTCCCGCTGCTGCCCAACAATACCTTTTCCGTTGGCGCAGCAGCTGCAATGACGGATGGCAGTTCAGACGACTCGTTCCTCGCGTCTCCCGGCAGCGAAACTGCCGACAAGGTCTCTGGAGCCATCACCAAACTGGTCAACAAGCTTGCCGAAGGCATCCGCATCGAAGCCATCATCTCCACCTGCATCGTCCTCGTTTGGTTCACCGTCCTCCTGATCGGCATCATTCGGGCGCTCATGGTCTTCTCCGGAAGCGGCAAGACCCGCGCCGAGGGCGGCCAGCGCTACGTGGTCGACCCTGAGACCGATCGCTACCGTGGCCATGACGCACCTGTTGGTGTTGTCTCGCCACCCCGCCCAAGCGATGCCGCCCCACCGTATGAGTACGTCAACAAAGCTGCGCCCTACACCATCGTCCCCCGGCCTTTCCCATCGTTCAACAACCAGCAGCAACCCCATGACAAGTTCCAAGAGGTTCCGCTGGACAACGAGAAGGTCGGCGATGTGGGCGCGTCGCATCCTGTCGGCCTTGCCGTGTCGCGCCCCGAGCAGGAGCGCACGAGCAGGGTTGGCAGCATCGAGGAGACCACTCCAACCGACAACGAAAAGTCCAGCAGTGGCAGAAGCTACAATCCATTCATTTGAGTAGCTGGCGCAGATCTCAACTGACCTTTCCTCCGCTTCGGCGTGACGGACTGTTGTCTACTGAGGACTGCGTACACGCTGTTCATGTATGCGACCGAGTTCGTAAATGCTCAGGTTACGTATCATGGTCCCTGAGGTTATCTCTGCGCACTTTCCAGTCGCGCGAGACCACTGGTTTGTAGGTCCTTCGGGATCTCGCCACTGGAAATTGGTGTTTATTTCTCTTTTTCTTTACATAAAGCATCCTGAAAGCAGGGACTGGATCATTCCCGTGCGCTCGTCAATACACAAACGTTTCCTTTTCTTCCGTTGGATAGCTCGGGAATGTGCCGTTTTTTCTTCTGCTTCAGTTGTTTCAAGTTCCAAAGACGAGGAAGAATTTTCTTGGTTTGTTTATTGTGTTGCGTTTGTATGCATCCTGGGCGGCGTCTGTTGAGTTTTCTCCACTTTCCCTCACCCCCCTCTTTCGAGGCTGTGGTGCAGAGTTGAAAGCAGTTGGCCTCGGTACTTTCGCTCTTTTCCTCCCGCTCCTCTCCAGCTCGCCCGACTCCACGCCCGTCTCCCCATCGATTTCGGCCCGCCTTCTCGCACCGACGCCGCCATAGCGTTTGGCTTGCCCCTTTGGCGGCACGCGTGTTTGCAGGAGCCCGGCTGGAATGGATTGTGATGGAGGCGGCGATGGAGGCGGTTGGGCTGTGCACGAGCCGGACACATTGAGCATGATCGCTCACTCGCCTGTCGCTAGGGCCTCCCGCTCCGCGCGCTTCGCCCTTCCTGCGATTGCATCCTCGGACCCGGGACTGTTTGGTGGCGCACTATGCGGGGTGGAGCTGGATCTTTCCGACGGTTTCTGCTGTTGACGCAGGATCCGGAGGCCCCGACTGCTGCTGACCGGTAACGAGCGTCTGTCTTACCTCCTTGCCCTTCTCACCATGTGGCAAGTGCAGCTGAAGACGAGTGGGATGCGCTTGTGTTCGTCTGATGCGGGTGTGGTGGATTTGTTTTTGCGCTTTGCGCCGCTGCGGTTCTTGTTGATTTATTCCGAGAGTTTTCTGGCATTGCGGGTTTTCTTTTGGTGGTTTTCAAGCTTGCTGCGATGGCTGGCAGCGGCGAGATTCCTCGTCGAGACGACGGGACGACTGGTAGTCACATCATTTTCTTACTCTGGCAACGAGGTGGAGCGGGTCAGCGGGAGGCGCTCGAGGGTTGGAGTAGATAGTTAATCGAGAGCTCTCCCTCATGATGGGTGCAATAATGCTGCAGGACACGTGGTAGTGCTGACGGGGACAGGCAACAGGCCGACGCTTGTGGCGCGTGTGGCCGGGTGGTCATGCGGCAGGGCGGGCACATGGCCGCGGGGCGAGGCTTTATAGAGGGCTGCAGCCCTCAAGCACGTTCTTGAATACGTCCATGTCATTCGTCTACACGCCTCTCCCCCTCGAACGACACTGCCCCCGCCGTCTGAACGCCGAGAATGCTCTCTCGATGCTGTGCAGCATGTCTTGGGCCGTGGAGGGGCGGCCGCTGAGCTGCGCGGCGCCTTTCCCAGAGCAGCAGTGTCTCGGACGAGCAAACAGTGGGCTCCCCCAGGGCGGCGTGTCGATACCGATCTCTGATAAGCCGTGCGCAGACGCAGAAGCCCCAGCGCGGACGGAACGCGGGCGGAATGGCGGCGGTGCGGCTCCCGCGTGGCATGACGTCGGGCGCTCGCCAAGGGCTCCTATCGCAGAGCGCGCGCAGCAGGACGCCAGGGGATGCATGAGGCCAAGGGCATCGCGGCGCAGGGTCTCGGACGGCAGTCGTATAGAAAAAGCAGCACGATGGTGTCGAGCAGCGCGGCCGGGCCGCCGCGCTGGGCACAGGCTCGGCGCGCGTCCAATTGTGCGCCGGCCCTTCTTTCCCTACCACGGCGCCCGGCCTGTCGATGACAACACCCCCCGGACCTCCAGCACACCTCGCGCGCCGACTCGCCCACGCATGACGCTCCAGCCCGCTGCACTAGCCGCACCCGCGCCCTGCCTCAACCTGGACTCCCGCGCCCCACTGTCGCCCTACTTGTAGCGGTGCCTGGCCACCCGCTCACCTCGCACATCCCGCCGCTCCGAATCTTGCTGTCTACCGCGATCCTGGACCGCCGTGACAGCTCCCGTCTCCCTCCTCCCCTCCTCCCACCTGACGACGGTGCTTTTGAGCTCCAGGATCTCCAAGGCTCGTCGTCGCCGCCCCAAGCCCGACGCCCCGACGAGCCCTCCCGCCCCCACCAGCTCTACGACGAAGCACACCGCCGGCGCCGCCGCTGGAAGCTCGAGCTCCTGCTCGACGAGGACGACATGAAGTTCTCCCACAGCATCCAGTTCAATGCTGTGCCGGACTGGAGCAGCCACTACATTGCCTACAGCAATCTCAAAAAGCTGTACGTGGCTGATGGCCCCAAGATAACGTGAGGCTAACGCGCGCGCTTTTGCTTTGCAGAATCTACCAGCTCGAGAAGCACATCCACCAACGAGCCGGCCCTGACCATCAAGATGCCGAATCATCGCCACTCCTCGCCGGCACCGTCGACGACCCCGATAAAACCTTCTCGAGCGCCCTCGATCACGAGCTAGAGAAGATTTGCAATTTCTACAAGGCGAAAGAATACGAGGTATACCAGGAGCTGGGATCGCTGCTGGCGGAGGTCGAAGAATACCTGGAAGAGAATGAAGGTATGAACGGCGAGGACGACGAGATTCCCCCGCCGTCCCGCGCCACCAATGCGAGCAACGGACGCAAGGCCAGCATCTTCGGGAAGTTTAGCCTGGGCAAGCGGCGGCGGAGCAACGTCAGCCGCCGCTCCATTCCAGAGGAGGATGAAAGTGACGACGACGCCGACGAGCACTCGGCTCTGCGGAAAACCTCGTCGAGGAATGGGAGGAGGAGCTCCCGCGACGACCCCATGTCCATGTCCGCTTCTGGGCTCTTGAGCAGGCGACGGAGAAGTCTTGCTTTTGACGATGAGAACGACATGTCTTTCGCCGTGCTCTACGACTCCGTCATCTCGTTCAAGAAGCGCACCATCAGCCTCTACGTCAACATCTGCGAGCTGCGCTCGTATATTCAGCTGAACCAGACTGGGTTCCGCAAGGTGCTGAAGAAGTACGACAAGATTCTGGACCGGAGCTTGAAGAACACGTATATCGAGCAGAATGTGGCGCCCACATACCCGTTCCAACAGTCCACCATGGACAAGCTTGCAACCAACCTGTCCAAGGTCGAGGAAGCATACGCCAATCTCTGCACCAACGGCGATGTCCCGACCGCCAAGCGGGAACTCCGCCTGCATCTCCGCGAACACGTTGTGTGGGAGCGCAACACTGTCTGGCGCGAGATGATTGGCATCGAGCGGAAGGCCCAGGCTGCAAATCTTGGCATCCGGCAGACGATTCTTGGCCGTGACACGGATCCGGACGCCAGGCTTCAGGGTGACGAAGCGGAAATCAGTATGAAGGAGATTTCGACGCCAGTAGGGCGCTACACATGTCCGAGATGGCTGCTCAGCTCAACGTTCTACACGTTGATCGGCATTCTGGCCGTGTTTTTGGTGTTGCTTCTCTTTCCGATCATGAAAGAGCCGGAGCAGCAAAATTGCTTGGCGTTGGTCGTTTTTGTGAGCTTGTTGTGGGCCACTGAGGTAAGTAAGATCCGTGCACTTGACCGGTCATCACATTGACCACTTCGCAGGCTATTCCGCTTTTCGTCACGTCTCTACTCGTGCCCTTCCTTGTCGTCGTTCTGCGGGTCGTCCGTACGGATCAGAAGCCTCATGATCGTCTGGAATCGAAGGCTGCCGCCGGCTACATCTTTGCCGCTATGTGGACGCCCGTCATCATGCTTCTTCTCGGCGGCTTCACGATTGCTGCAGCACTCTCAAAGTACAATATTGCCAAGATGATGGCGACTCTCGTTCTCAGCAAGGCAGGAACGCGGCCCAGGACTGTCCTGCTCACTAGCATGTTCGTGGCCATGTTCGCGAGTATGTGGATCAGTAATGTTGCGGCACCTGTCCTGTGTTTCTCTATCGTCCAGCCGATTCTGAGGAACCTGCCTGCCGACTCCAACATGTCCAAAGCGCTGCTCCTCGGCATTGCTCTCTCTTCCAATATCGGCGGTGCGGCCTCTCCCATCGCCTCTCCGCAAAACTTGATCGCCCTGCAAAACATGGCACCACAGCCAGGCTGGGGCGTCTGGTTCTTCATCGCTCTCCCTGTCTGCATCATCAGCATCCTCCTCATCTGGGTCCTCCTGCTCCTCACCTTCCAACCCGGCAAAGGCACGACCATAGTGCCGATCCGCCGCATGAAGGATAGCTTCACCGGCATCCAATGGTTCATCAGCATTGTAACCGTCGTAACCATCGCCCTATGGTGCGTCTCCCACCAGCTCGAACCTATCTTCGGCGACATGGGCGTCGTCGCCATCATCCCCCTCATCCTCTTCTTCGGCACCGGCATCCTCACCAAAGAAGACTTCAACAATTTCCTCTGGACCATCATCATCCTTGCCGCCGGCGGCCTCGCCCTCGGCAAGGCCGTCAACAGCTCGGGTCTCCTGCACACCATTGCAAACAGCATCACCCAGAGAGTCGAGGGCATGAGCTTGTACGGCGTGCTCGTCGTTTTCGCCGGGTTGATCCTCATCGTCGCGACGTTTATCAGTCACACCGTCGCGGCGCTAATCGTGCTGCCGCTGGTCAAAGAGGTGGGACAGGGGATGGCGGAGCCGCATCCGAATTTGTTGGTGATGGGGAGCGTTTTGATGTGTAGTGCGGCCATGGGGTTGCCGACCAGTGGGTTCCCGAATATGAGTAAGTTTGCCCCTGCCCTTATGTCTCTTATCAACGGATGGTCGCTAACGGGCCTTCCTTCCTTACAGCCGCTATCATGATGGAAACGGAGACCGGTCAGCGTTACCTGCAGGTCAAGCACTTCATCACGAGAGGTGTTCCGGCATCGGTGATGGCGTTCTTAGTCGTGATTACTGTTGGGTACGGGTTGATGCTTGCGGTGGGCTTTTAGAATGGTTTTTTATTTTTTTTTGAGCATCGCATTACGGGCCGGCGGGCATTGTTACTTCTTCTTTTGAAGGTAAATGGTTGGACTGTTGTTCAGGGACATTTTTTTTCTGGTTATGTGTACCATAGCACTCACTGGTAAAGAGGTGATGGTTGATGATGGTTGATGGTTTTCTGGTATGTGCGTATGTAGGTAAGGTGCTCACATACCCTGGTCGGCATGGTGCTGTGGAAAGATTGGGACAGCGAATTGATTATGAGATGGTTTATGAGATATGAGAGACTGCGGTTCTGGATCGGAGGGGTGCTGGCTGGGGTCGATAGATTATTGTTCGGGTTGGTGTTATCATCATTAACGCATCCCGAATCCTTTCGTTGCTTTCCCCGCAAGCGCTACCTCCTTCCGCTACTCACTTCACCTGCTTGATCATTACTCCTCATTAATATCGTAAACCCCACCGATCAACCCCCTCACCCACCTCCTCCCCATCGCACCACCACACCCTCCAATCACGCATTAGGTAGGTAGGTCCCCATACCTGTCCGACCCCCCTTCCCTCTCAATCAATCAATCAATCAACCCTCCCCAGATCACCCACCGGAGCAGCACCAGCAGCAGTCCCATTCCCACTCACAGCAACACAGCTATAACTCAACACCCGATCATTCCACCCATCCGTCGTCAAATCCGACACCCCCGGCGCCCGCAACTCCAAGCTCTCAGCCTCAGGATCGACAAACGTGCGACAGACGCCATTACTGTACACGCACGCCATGGCCGACGAATTAGCAGAAGTCAGCATCAGTATTCGGCAGCAGCAGCAGCAGCAGCGGCATTGGTGGTGGTGGGCGAAGGGGATGGAGGCCGCGGTTGTGGGGTGGGGGATTGGGGTGGGGGGGTTGCTGGTTTGGTGTATTATTTGGGGGGGTGAGGGTGAGGAGGAGATGGTGATGGGGATGGGGACGCAGGGGACGCAGGGGACGTACGAGTAGAAGATGCAGTCGAGGCCCGGGTCGGGGGCGATGGAGGAGGCGGTGCCGTCGAGTTGGATGCAGTTGTTGTTGCCGAGGGGGTTGGTGTGGTGTTCGCAGTTGCCGGTGAAGTTTGCGTCTCGGCAGATGAGGACCTGCGGAGGGGAAGGGGGGATGGAGGTTAGTTTGTTGTCTTTTTTTGGGGGGCAAGAGGGGGTGGGTGAGTGGGGTTTATACTTACGCCGGGTTCGTCTTGGTGGTGTTTTTTTGGGGGCTTGCGGGGGGTTAAGGAGGGGGATGGATGCGCGGAGGTGACGAGGGGGAGGAGCTGGAGGAGGGTGGCGGCGGGGAGGAGGAGGAGGAGGAGGAGAAGCATGGCGTTGATTCGTGTCTACGGGTCCAATTGATTGTTAGCTTGAAAAGCTTTGGAAAATTGGAGACTAAACTGACGCGGGGAATAGTCCAGACTCCATTCTAGGCGTATATATATGTCCTTACAGGGCCTGGAGAGAGCAATCGGCGTGGCTGGTCAATTCCTTACCCTAAGTTCCCAAGACCCCGTTTCCATAACCCTCAAGAATTTGTGAGAGATCTCCGAAGCACGATCTTAGCGCAACCAGGTCACATGTGGCGTGGCAAGTCCAGGTGCTCAGCAGTATCCCTCACGTCCGGCTCACAGTCGCAGCCGGAAAACCCGCGACCACTTTCCGCAAACGGCAACTCGGTGTGCCAAGCTCTTTGTTCGAGAAAAAGCTCCGTTCGCCGACAAACTACTACCTGACTGCTCGCGCATCATATGATAATCAGTTTGTGCAGAGAATGGTTGCAGTGTCTTTCTGATTTGCATTCATTTCCAAATACCTCGATGCACGCGGGCACTTGCATCTTGCCGGTGCGACATTGTTGCGGAGAGGGGGAAAAGGCGGTAGGTGATGGAGGTGGCAGGTACATAGCAACGCAAAACGTCCACGAAAACGCGAAGTCACGCTTTTGCGGAATGCAAGGGGTCGATCGGCTGGATCTTCTTGCATCCGTAATGACGTCTTCCGAGCCGAAGCCGGACTTTGAAGTCCTTGCTCCTCGCGCAAGGTCTGGACGACTATTTACGGTAGCCTTGCAGACGTTGTGTACCAGGGATTGATAGTAGAGAAACGGTGTTGCACGGCATCTTCGTTGCTAGCGCGGAGGTTGTGGCGGTGACGTACGTTGCCATGCGTCGGGGATGTCAAAGCTGTCGTGCGCGCCGCACGCTGCATGGCCAAACCTATAATAGAGGGGATATCATAAAATCTGTTCTTGGAGTCACTATACGAAAGTCAAACATCACATCATGCCAGCAAGTCTTCTTGTCCGCCCCAGTCTCCACGCCCCGGAACACCAAAAACACCATCCGGCCTTCCCGCCAGCTTCTGCGCCCATCTAATGCCCTCATACCTATTCACGTCACTTCTCCCTCTCTGGCCACCCACGTATACACTCCCTATCATACGAAATCGTCCTCGCTTCCCTAGCTTGCCTCACCTCCGTCGTCCTCATGATCCCGCCCAGCGCCGGTCTACTCGACGCGCCCTCTCCCCTCTCTAGATCCGGCTCAACAACGTCAGCCGCCTCGCCTCCAGCAGCACCACCCCCCGGGCCGGCCTCCTCCCCAGCATCAACCAACTCCCCATCATCAAGCGTAGCATCATCAGCCAAATCCCCCACAGCTCCCGAATCCCTCTTCCTCCCACCACTAACAAACGCCGTCAAAATCGCAGGACTCAGCTGCACCGCCTCGTCCTCGTGCCCTCCAAGCCCCGATTCCCTCCCCCCGTCACCACCAACACTACTTTCCCCCAGCGTACTCCTATTCCTACCGACAATTGGCTCCTTGGAGCTCGTGGTAGCGGGGGCGTTGATGGTGCTGGCTACGTGCATACGGCGACGCATCCAGCGGCGCAGGAAGGTGGAGAGGCGGGTGCTGCCGGAGAGGGTGGAGCAGCAGCATTTGTTGGGAGCGCTGGCGGCTTTGTTGGACGAGTCGGCGGTGGATCTTTTGTGCCTGGAACAGCGGGAGGAGTGGAGGCCGAGGTGGGAGCCGATGCGGCGGAAGAGGGGTTGGAGGGCGGGGAAGCAGGCGACCCAGAGGCCGCAGTTGCCTTCGAGGTTGGTCCAGACGGCGGCGTAAGTGACGTTATATGTGCTATTTGTGAAAAGATATTGTTAGCATAGTGAACCAAGTTGAGAGAAATTGCGGAAAAGTTGATGCGCTTCAGGTGTTGGGGTTGGACATGAAGGGCGGGGACTTACGTGTTGACCGCCATGTTTATTGAAGCAATCGCTGTCATTGTCAGCTCCGGTAGGATAAGAAGAAAGAGGGCACCGCTTACTCGCAAGACGGATTATTCCTGTAACAATTGTGAAAAATCCTGCGCGTGTTAATCTCTGCGTGTGTAAGAAGTGGCTCGTTGCTTACCGACAGCAAATACCAGAGCGACCTTGATCGTTCTAACACTAAAAATCATCCTCTTGTGAAGCACCCACATCGGCATGAAGAGGAGGATGAAGTCAAAGAAGATACTCAGTCCACCTGTCCTCTCAGTCAATACTATGGTGTCGGAAATGTTGCTGAGGTACGTACCGTGAGAGTACATGAGGGCGGCCTCACTGCTTGGCGGAATACATTTTGCGCCAGGTTGAGTTTTATTCCATAATGCTCTGCCGTTTGTAAGCATTCGACTCTTGAGGACCCACGGGTAGCTCGATCGGAGGTGCATTACTTTACGGGTCTGCACTCAAAGAGGAGGACGAAAAAAGACACCATTGTGTAGATGATGATGCCAGCTCCGACGATGTGCACAACCCTCATGAAGTTTTCTGGAAACGCGTAAGAACTCTGCGGTAGTCTTGAGCTTTGACCAAGTGTGGAGCAGCTGGTGTTGCTCTTTCTTGATCTTCGTGCACGAAAAGCAAAATCAGACCAGGTTGTATCTTCTACCTACTTTCTCTATTGAGTCGGGGTAGGAAAGCGAGGATTGCCATGCGGACGCAACCGGTTCCGAGAAAGAATAATAGTTGTGCCGTGGGAAGAAGCTTTGGATGGGTTAGGACTCTCGGAGAGCAAAGAGGTGACGGCAATCATACCACAAAGTACGTGTGAAGTTTGTTCGGAGGTACCTTGGATTCGGCCTTGCCAGAGCCATAGTAGGTTGCTGTGCGATCAATTTAGTCCAGAGAGTTGATGTCGACGCCTCGTCCAAAGTCTTACCGGCAAGCTCGATGGAGGCCTGTCCAAGTAGGCAAATCTGCGTGGGGTTAGTTGCAATGCGAGAGCGCTTGGAGGAGCAACGGCGCAACGAGCACTTGCCCAAGCGAAGATGGCGAAGACGTCGTCCAAGCCTGGAATTCGCTGCATGACGAATCGGACATATAGGCGAGCAATCATGAAGACACTCGAGAGGGTGATCAGGGAGACGGCGAGATCCCACATTATCAGTTGCCGTCCATCCATATGCACCATGTTGGCAGAGAACGAGAGGTAAAGCAGGAGGTGGACCGGAGGATAGGCTGTTCCACGAGGAGCCAACGGGCTAGATATCTCAGGATGGGAGAGTGGAGCGTCAACGATAAGTGAGAGAGCCCTGGAAAGGCAAACTTAGAACGTGAAGTGAGGGGGACAAAAGTCGAGCAGTCGCCACTTGCCCAGAGCGAGCCAGAGCGTTTGCAGTTACAAAAAGAAAGGTTAGACGGCCACCCAAGACAACGAGCGCGAGACAGCGCTGGGACGCACTTGGGCAAAAGAAGGGCGAAAGAAAGTCTAGATGGCTTCCATGCAGGGCGGACCCTTAGTCAAACCTTGAGAGGCATCCCTGGCCGTCAGATCTGCTAAGGCTGGGAGGAGGATCTGAGGCAAGATGCGCCATCCGGTTGGAAGGGCGGAAGAGGGATCATCGTCGAGAGGCGGCGCGGCGGCGCAGGGAACAAAGCAACTACTGCATCAGAGGCGCTGTCTCAGCGCAGAAGGAAGCTTGGCAAGAGGCGGCAAGAGACAGCCGGATCGCGCAGGATGGGAAACGAGCAGCGGCCGACTCTCTTTGCTACCAGAGCGGGCATGGCCTCAGCGACGGGGCCCGGAGGACTGTCGCAGCGGGCTGACTCGGGAGCAGCTTTAGGCGTAGTATCGGGCCGTTGGGCGGTCGTGGTGCGACACGGGCAATGCTATCACGATGCGCGGGCGCTGGGGAGCAGGCGTCGGCGGCGAGGTGAGAAGCTTGATTTTGGGCGGAACCCGACAGCCAGGGCGGGAGCTCGAAGCGCGCCGCGCGCCTGGGGACGGAGCGATGGCCGATGCATCTGGCGTCGAGGCTGCAGCTGCGGAGCGGGGAGCAGCGCCCGGCCGGGATCTGATGGGTCGCGCCTGCCGCAGCGTCGGCGTCTGCACGCGCCGACCACGTCGTCACCGCCCAGACGCTCAAGCTCGCGCTGCTGCTGCGTCAACAGCGCCCGCCCCATGGCTTGACGCGGCCCGCGACCATGCTGACCGCGTTCATTGCTCGACCCGTCGTCGAGTTCCGCCAGCGCGACAAGTCCAAGATCGACTCCATCCTCGCCTACGGTACCGCCTGCGCTGCTGCCGAGCTCTGCGTCCGCCGCCGCTGACCTCCGTCTAGGTGACCGGTTGCTGGTGGGGCTCAACACCGGATGCCTGCGCATCTACAGGGTCAATGAAGTCAGCGACGAGCCCGCGCCCGGCCCCGCCGACGACGGCGAAGACCCGCCCCGCCCCCGGCAGCGCGCCGCCGACCTGCTGCGCGAGGTCGAGAAGTTCTCCCGCCGCCCCA
This sequence comes from Neofusicoccum sp. Z40, assembly GCA_037356075.1. Taxonomy (NCBI): domain Eukaryota; kingdom Fungi; phylum Ascomycota; class Dothideomycetes; order Botryosphaeriales; family Botryosphaeriaceae; genus Neofusicoccum; species Neofusicoccum sp. Z40. The sequence continues at coordinate 47,547 of JBAWJV010000048.1, read as the reverse complement.
TCCAGCAGCTGGCCATAATCAAGGAATCTAACATCCTGGTGTCGCTGAGCGACAACTACGTCTCCATCTACGACCTACAAACCTACGAGCTGCAGGAGCGTCTCGAGAAGACCAAGGGCGCCGCCACCTTCGCCGTCACCTCCAACATTGTCAAGGACTCGTCCACCGGCATCCCCTCCATCGTTTCGCGCCTGGCCGTCGCCGTCAAGCGCAGGATCATACTGTGGTCATGGCAGGACATGGAGCTGTCCGAGGACACGGCCGAGATCACCCTGATCTCCACCGTCAAGTCGCTGACTTGGGCCACCGGCACCAAGATCGTTGCTGGCATGGATCCCGGCTTCGTCATGGTTGACGTCGAGACCCAGGACGTCGCCGATGTCGTGAAACCCACGTCTCTAAGCGACTCGACCGGCCAGCAGGTCAACCGCTTCGGCGCTGTCAACACTTCCGGCATGGGTTACATGGCAATGGGAAGCTGGGTTCCGAAGCCCATGGCCACCAGGCTTGGCCCAGGAGAGATGCTCCTTGCCAAGGACGTCAACAGCCTGTTCATCGATACCAACGGCAAGGCTTTGGACAAGCGCCAGATCCCGTGGACCAACGCCCCCGAGGCCATCGGATACTCCTACCCGTACATGCTAGCCTTGCAACCTCCTGCCAAGGGCGCTCTTGAAGTGCGCAATCCCGACACTCTGAACCTGTTGCAGACCATTAGCATCCCCAACGCTACATTCCTGCACGTTCCACAACCTAACATCAGCCTGGCGCACGCCGGCAAGGGCTTTCTCGTTGCCAATGATAGGTGCATTTGGCGCATGGGTGCTCTCCACTATGAAGAGCAGATTGACGAGCTCGTCGCCAAAGGTCGCTACGACGAAGCCGTCAGTCTGCTCAACATGCTGGAGGATACCCTGCTCAAAGACAAAGAGGGCCGCATTCGGGAAGTGCGAATCTTGAAGGCGCAGAGTTTGTTTGAACACAGACGCTACCGGGAAGCCATGGATCTTTTCTCCGATGCAGTCGCACCGCCCGAAAAGGTTATCGCTCTATACCCAAGATCCATTGCTGGAGATCTTTCCACGATTGAGGAGCCAAGGGACAGCGATGTTGAGGCCGAGACCGAAGACGAAGGCGGGAAGACCGACGAAGAGAGCGCGCCCGCTGAGAAGCAATCCGGCAATACGCTGACCAGAGCCATGTTTGGAAGGCTCGTGGCCGAGCAAAAGAAGACTGACTCGGACACGGCGTCCGTACGCTCTTTCAAAGCCGATAGTGACACTGCAAGTATCAAAGGCAAGAAATCAGCTGATAATCTGGCTGAAGAGGACAAACTTCTGCGTGAGCTCTCTCGCATTTTCAGATCCGTGATTACACGCTAACAAGCACACAGAGGGCAAAGACTTGATAGTTGCCGTAACTGCTCTGTTTGGTTTCCTGGCCCAGACACGCGCACAGCTCCAGAAATTCATCAACTACGACGGCGTCCTGAAGCAGCCTCTGCCTCCAAAGGAGGAGCAACCTGAGGACTACAAGCCTCCCTTTGCTCAATTCATCCTACTACCTGACGAGCCGGAAGAAATTAACTGGGCCGAGCGCCTTCACAAGGTAGCCCGCATCACCGATACCACCCTATTCCGTGCGTACATGCTTGCCCGTCCAGGCATGGCTGGTCCTTTGTTCCGTCTCGACAACTTCTGCGATCCCGAAGTTGTGAGAGAGAAGCTGTATGAGAGCGGTAGATATACTGATCTCATTGACTTCTTGCACGGCAAGAAGATGCATCACGAAGCTCTCGAGCTCCTCGAGAAATTTGGCAAAGACGAGGAAGGAGAAGACGTCAGCCCCGCTCTTCGTGGCCCGCAAAGGACAATCGCCTACTTGCAGCAACTTCCTCCAGAGATGATCGATCTAATCCTTGAATACGCAGAGTGGCCCATCCGGGCTGATCCAGACAAGGGAATGGAGATCTTCCTCGCAGATACCGAGAACGCAGAAACCTTGCCAAGAGACCGTGTACTGGACTTCTTGCATAACATTGATCCGAAGCTGTCTGTTCGATATCTAGAGCACATCATCAACGAACTGGACGACCAAACACCCGATTTCCACCAAAGATTGGTGGATGAGTATCTGGAGAGGTTGCTCAAAGCGAAGGAGGAGAACGTCTTTGAAAGTGAAGAAGAGCACACGGAATGGCGAGAGAGGCTGGAGGCTTTCTTAAGAAAGAGCCACCAATACAACAAAGCGAGGATATTCCGTGTTCTTCCTCAAGATGGTAAGTAATACCGTATTACTGAGACGAGAGTCAAAGCTAAAACATGTGCAGAGCCTGATTTCTATGAGCCGCGGGCTATCGTTCTGAGCAAGATGGGTCAACACAAGCAAGCTTTGCAAATCTACGTTTTCCAGCTGGAAGATTACGACAAAGCAGAGGAGTAAGTCACAAAGCAATTCAGATATTGTCGGACTGCCCAAACTGACAGCCACCTCCAGCTACTGCAACCAAGTCTACCTAACGGCAAGCACCCAACAACCAGTACCCGCCGCCCCTTCCAGTCGACCAGCCTCCCGCCAACAAGGCGCCCCCCCGCCCCAAGACCCCGAAGACGCCGAGCCGTCCATCTACCACACCCTCCTCTCCCTCTACCTCACCCCACCGGCCCCCCACGAACCCAACTGGGCCCCCGCCCTCTCCCTCCTCTCCAAACACGGCGCCCGCCTCCCCGCCTCCTCCACCCTCGACCTCATCCCCCCCGTCCTCCCCATCAAGGACCTCGAATCCTACTTCCGCGGCCGCATCCGCAGCGCCAACAGCGTCATGAACGAAGACCGCATCGTCGCCCAGCTGCGCGCCGTCGAGAAGCTCGAGGTCGAAACCGCCCTGCTGCTGGGCACCGGCCCGACCGGCACCGTCGGCGGGAAGAACAGGCGCGTCGTCGTGGGCGAGGACAGGCATTGCAGGGTTTGCGGCAAGAGGTTCGGGAATAGCGCCATCAGGGTGTATCCGGACGGGACGGTGGTGCATTACGGGTGTTTCAACCGCGCTGGGGCGGTGTTGGGGGCGAAGAAGGGGGGGCTTGCGCAGCAGGATGTGGATGTGGGGAGGTTGGAGATGGGGATTAGGAGGTGGGATACTTTTGGATGAGGTGGGAGTGGATGGGGGTGTTTTTCAGAGAGGACATGGGGGAATGGGGAGAAGTGTGAGATATGATGACGATGATGTTTGTTTAGGTATGATATATCCAATAATGAGCGGGTTTGATAAGCGACTGCGAATAGTTTTTTCTGCGTGGCAGTGTGACGTGGGAAGTTTAAGCACCCGCACGAATGAGTCGAGCATGGTTACGAACGTACAGAGTTGAAGCATTCATCCAGTCGTCTCAAAGTACACGTCAAACTATTCTACTTTTGCGTTCGAATGAACGATCCAACTCCGTACGCGCCACAAACCAGGCAGGATTGTCGCGATCCAAGCATTTCATCACGGCTGAACTTGATCATAGGTACCCCAAGTGCAGACGAAACACGAGATCGAGCCAAACACTCAATTCATCCATTCGTCAACTCCGCCACAGGGCAGTCAGTAGCCATACTGTACAGACACATACCCCGCACCTACCTACCTACCAGATCAGACGCGTCGCGCCCCCCCCTTAGCCCAGCTATTCGGAACGAAAAAGTAAAAAGGAAAACGAAAACAAGCAACCCGGTTTTTCTTTAGGCCCCCCCATCCATCCAAGGTAGTGATATATGCCCAATGCAGTAAGGAGAGGAAGAAGAGAAAAGGCAGGCAGGCCAGTGCAGGCAACAAAAGCGTACAATCATTCCGAAGAAGCGCGTGCGCCCAAAAAAAAAAAACGCGACCAGCCAGTAAGAGCAGCAGCAGCAAACAAGCGTCTCAGCGGACGCCATCATCCATGCAACAAACAAGAAACGAAGCTCGAAAAGAAAAAAAAAGAACAAAGACGCACAAAACAAAGCGCCGGTTGCGGGTATCTCTCTCATCTCTCTCACAGCAGCAGCGGCAGCAGCGAATCCCCCCACCCCAAACTCTCTCCCCCCAGCCACCCAGCCCTCCACACCTCTCCCAATCTCCCCAGCCCCTCACCCCCTCCTCCTCCTTACTACTTACTACTCCCCCTCCCCCACCCTCACCAACGTCCCCAACCCCACCCCCTTCCTCCCAACAAACCCCCTCCTATTCCTCCCCGTCCTCCCCCTCCCAAACCAATTATACTTCAACTCCGCAGCCAACCTCTCCATCTTCGTCTGCGCCTCGTCCCCGCTCCTGATGCTGATCAGAATACTGACACATTGAAGCATCCGCGCCACCGTCTCCATAACCTTGGCCATATCCATAGGCGAAGACGGGGGCGGTTGCCCTTGCTGTGGCGTCGCTGCCGCCACGGCTACGGGCTGGTGGTTGGAGGAGTAGAAGTTTTGGGGATTGGAGTGGCTGCGGCCGTGGCCGTGGCCGGCGAGGTGGACGTTGGAGGGGAGGCTGTGGAAGGAGCCGGCCGAGGTGTTGGAGGTGGCGCGGCTGCGGGAGTTGGAGGAGGTGAAGGGGTTGGAGAAGGAGGAGGCGGTGCTTTCGAGGATGTTGGAGGCAGAGTTGTGGCTGTGCGAGGCGCTGTGGCTGGTGCTGGGCCAGCCGGTGTCGCCGAGGCTGGTCGAGGTGCCGGGCCGCGCGGCCGGGTGCGCGGCGGGGGAGGTGTGGTGGGAGAATTGGCTGGCGGCGTCGGGGGAGGGGTAGGAGTCGACGATGCCGGCGTTGATGTTCTCGAGGGATAGGCGGGAGAAGATGGCCATGAGCGCGTCATTGCGGGGGAGGATGATGATGTCCCGGAACGTTAGCAGCGTCAGACGCCGCACGTCGAGCTCTTCGCCCAGGGTAGGGAAGTGCTTTGACTTTCCTTCATCCGAATCAGAGCGACTTCTGTTCGGAAGAGAGGCTCCCCAGAAGCCGGCAGCTTCCTTTGCGTTCATGATGCCCTTTCCCTTGAACTCCATGTCCAATGGCAGGAAGACTGCTTGCACGAAAGGAAGGATTGTGTACAGCACGATCGTCCACATGTCGACTAACTTCGGCACAAGGCGGTCATCCGGAACGTGTCGCAAAGTTTGGTCCAAGGAGAGGAAGCCCGTCTGCAGTAGCTCGGTAAGATCTTCTATGATGACGATCGGTGCCTGCCGTTGTATGCAGCGTCTGATGTGCACCGAGACAAGCGCGTTGAAGTCCTCGATTGGCGGTCGCGGATCTTCGCCCTCGAAGATCAGCAAGACCCGGGCCTTGATCAGCGGCCAGGCATCGTCAGGCGTCATTCCCGGGACTCCGAAAACCGCGCCAAGAGTTGCCACGGACGTTTGCGGAGTTTCCAAGGCCAAAGCTCCGGTAGAAAGCAGCGAGGCCGAAGGCGCAGAAGTGCTCAGAGCACTGGTGCTCGGCCATTCCGATCGATCGAGCTGGAGAGAGCCATCGCGTTCGCGGTACGTCGTCTCCATGTTTTCTAGCGATGCTGCTGCCTGCGCATTTGCTGCCTTTTCTTCCTTCTTCTTCTGGCGCAGCGCCCTACCACCATGCCTGAGGTCCAGACCGCTCATCGACTGAGCGAAGGTGCTCGAATGACCGGGCGAGTTTGGAGCGGCAAAATTATACAGGGGCTGTGGCGCATTGGGGTCCGTGGGCTTCGAGTTGCTGGAGGCAGACGATAGCGGCAGATTGTGGTGATCATCCTTCAACTTGTGTTTCTGGCGCGACAAGAAATGATGCCTGTGCTTCTCCTTTTCCTTTTCCTTCTCGACGGGCATGGCAAGCCTGTCCGAGGGAACAAGGGTCGAGGTAGAGGCATTGGCAAGAGTATAAATGGACGGAGCGGGGACCTTGTGGTCGATCAGGCTTGTGGTAGACTGGTTCATCGACAGGGCGCTTGTGCTGTACATTGCGGGCCGGTTGGGCGAAGGAAGTGCGGGCAGCCTCTTATCAGGATCCTTGTCCTTCGATATGCCTATGCTCTTGGGCTTGGAGAAGAGCTTCATCTTGGACTTCTCTTTGACGGGTTTCACCTCTTTCTCGGGCATCACAGCAGGAGACATTGGTCGCGTGTTGTACTCAGGGCTGGGCGAGGCAAGCGGGCTTCTGGGAAACACGGTGTTTGCGGCGGCGGTGGCAGCGACCTTCTGGCCGCCGGGGACGCCGTTCTGGTACTGGACTGGCACGCCGAGGGCAGAGGAAGTGTTCAGCGACGGCACAGCGGAGGAGGGAGTGGAGGGCTTGCGACGGCCGGTAGAGGTTGCCTGGCCGGGCTCTGGGAAGGTGGTGGAGCGCTGGCGGTTGTGGTGGTTGTCGTGGGCCTGAGCATGCATGGCAGCCTGGGCCGCGATCTGCGAAGCGGTCAGGTTGGACATGCTCGGGGAGTTCGTGGCGGAGGCGGTGGGCAGTGAGGGCTCGAAGAAGCCCTGCGAGTGCTGGCGGGCACGATGGCCGATGTGCGGCGGGGGAGTCTGGCTGCCGGACGGGCGGTGGTCGCGCGAGAGGTCGGTCAGCGGGCCCGAGACATTGGTCGAGACGTGGGAGACGGTGGGCCGCTGCAGCTGGGGGCTGTAGCTGGGGGTGCTGTGGGTATGCTGGTGGTGGTGGTGGGGGTGGTGGTTGGCGGTGGGCGAGTGCGTCGTCTGCTTGCGGATGGAGAGGGCGGTGATGCGCGAGGAGTCGCTGTCGGTGTCGGAGTCGTCGCGGTGCTCGGCGGAGAGGCCGCGGGGGCGGCGGAGGGCGGGCGACTGGCTGCCGTGCGGGTGGGCGGGCGGCGAGCTCAGCACGGTGCGGGCGGGCGACGAGGTCATGCTGTCGAGCTGTGCTGGGCGTTGTTGTGCGACTCGGGCGCGCTGGGGTATCGATGCAGCGCAGGCGGCCTGCAGGCGGCTCAGGCCATGTCCGGCACAGCCAGAGGGTCGGGGCGGCGCGCGAGCGGATGCAGCAGGTCAGCGGGGCGTCTGGCGGCCGTCGCAGGCCGGCGTAGGCGATGTGGGTGGCGGCTTGGGGTGGGCAGGTTGCGGCGCGGTACGTAGTCGAGGCTCGTAGGGCTGAGCCGATCCGGGCGCGATCACCGCCTAAGCAGGCAACCCTCCACCTCCACCGCGCAATTTCAACCTCGCTCCCACTCCCTCTCTCGCCGCTCCTCCGTCCGCCCGCCCGCGCGCCCACCACACCCGCCATGTCCACCCTGCGCGCCACCTACGCCGCGCCCGCTGACGCGCCCACCGAGTTCGCCCGCGACCTGCCCGCCGTGAGCGCCGCGCCCGCCGCCGACGAGAGGACCGCCTACCTCTCCGCCCTGCGCCAGGCCGTGTCCGAGCTGCAGGCCGACGTCAACGCCTTCGTCACCCAGAAGATGGACGCCGACAAGAACGCGCCCGGCGCCGATGAGAGCAACGACGCTGCGCTGGAGGCCAACTACGGCGAGGAGGTGGTCGACGACGAATAGCCGAACAATACCCTTCCCACATCCTCGAGGGAAGCACTCATTTGCGAGCGTCGAGTCTGGGCGTGCCGCGGCGGATCAATGGCCGTGTCAGATACTCTGGAACAGGCCGCGAACCCTCGCGCGCCAGTGCGAGGCATAAATCTTTCATGACCGCCTCTATATCTTTCTTCAATCATTGTTCTGGTGCCACTCTGGACATCACGTGTTTTGAGTATCTCGCCGACGTGCTGCTTCCGCGAGCGCAATCGGTCTGGAGCATGCAAAGCATACCAAGCGTTACGGGCCTCTCTGCTGCATTTTTCTTTCCTATCCAAACCTTTACATGGCCTTTGCAGTCTCCTGAAAAGTCTTCTGTCCTGTCGCTTCTGACGCTGTGGGTGAGCCGCGAGGCAGAGAAAGAGCAAGGGATGTGTGCGCTGCCGTTGCGTGGTAGGTTGTGTGGTGAGATTGAGCGCGCGGCGTTGCAACACCACGCTGGGGAGCGGGTGATCGGTGCGCAGTATCGTGAGGGGGTGTTAAACTCTGGCGACCGGTGCTGTGCGCGTCGGGCGTGGTAGAATGCGTGTGGGTGATGGAGGTGAACGCGCAGACGCGTTGCGTGCCTGGCAAAACAACACTCCACGCGGCCGACCGCGACCATGCGTGCCACCACGATGCTGCACCTGGGCAACGAGAGGCTTCGGACGCAACGCAACACCATCCGGGCAGCGGCGGCGACGACGGATGCGACGATGGACCGCTTGTGCCCAACGTGCTCGCGGCATCGGTGCCGCAGCTGGTGGGTACGCGGGAGTCTCGCGTGCAAACAACCAAGCACGCTCCAGGAGGCAATGACAGAGGGTCACTATATAATCCAAACCGTACGCATCTCTAGTAATTCCTGGTGTGGTCGGTGGGTTGGTGGATACTGATTCAACATCAGCCCTCCAAGCCACAGGTCGTGCCAGGTGGCCAGCGCTGCCTGCTCGGGACGAGGGCACAGCCAAGGCAACACCATCATCCGCCCCGGGCCCCGAAAGGGGAGTGCCGGCAAGGGAGCTCGCGGTGATGCGTCCGCACGATCAATAGCAGGTCGTCGGCGTTCCCCCTTTTTTTCCTCTTTTTTTTTTGCTCTTTTGTTTGCTCTTTTGTTTGCCACTACTCCCCCTGGAAGCCCCCCTCACTCGCTGTCTGTCCTTGCTGCTTACGTTGTGGTTATCGTGTTGTGTTGCTCTCGTTAGACGGCTGTTGGCCGTTTCCGGCGTCAACACACGGAGGATAAAGTCGTGGCCGCCAAGACCCAGAGTTCCCCGAGTGCGAGCGTCCAGAGGCTAATGAACATTGGCCCTCTGGCCCTCGCCCTCTCGAGGACGTGAGTTCGATTCCGCCAGACCGCGATCAATAAATGCTTTTTCTCTGTTTTTCTCTCCCTCCCGCCTTTGCACGCGTGACGCCCTTGTGTGTTTTGATTGCTCTCCCGGGCTCCGCTCACGATGAGCGGACGCACCGACATCACGCTCTCACACGAAGCGTTGCCGCGCCGCTTCACCTAGCTACAATCAATGATGGCGCTCTCTCGTTTGGTCCAGCACCGCCTCCGCGGCAACGTGTCTGCGCAAGAACCAGCGCGTGAAAGGCACCACCGCGCCGCCGCGCCCGCCCCGTGACAGTAGCAATCTGTACGCAATCACGGCGTGCATCAGGCGGCGCCCCAAGCACGTCATTCACACAAGTAACAGTCGCCCTTAACCTTCTTCTCACTCTCCCTACGCCTCACCCACCATTAACCCCCTCAAAGTCATTCGCGCTCAGCATCGCCTGCCCGTCTCTCCAGACCTCTCACCATGGATTCCTCTCCGTCCTCCTCCGCGTCCGCGGCTGCAGTCACCGCCAACACCGCAATTGACACAGCACCACAACCAACACTGCCGACGATACCCGCAAGCTCAGCGCAACAATGGTACAAATGGTACGCAGACTGGATCCACCGCTTCTGCCCACGCATTCGGCAAGAAGCCAAAGCCCTCGGCATCCTCCCCGCCACATACATACAGACGGGCCGTCACGCCCGCCATGCTCGAATCCACCAACGTCGCCGATCCAGCCGTAGCGACATGCCACTATCTTGTAAGTCCCCTCTCCTTCTCCGTCTCCTCCTCCTCCGTCTTCCCTATCCTCCCAGAGCGAGGCGGCGGCACATTCGACAGATCCCACCACCAATATCCTCCCAGACTTTCTAACCTCGCCCCCCCTCCCTCCCTCCCTCCCTCCAACCACAGATCTTCGCCTACGAAGAACTCCACACCAACTTCAACGCCCCCTCCCCATCGCCGAGTGGGCCTACCCCGAACTCCTCGTCGTGGAGCCGGAGCCGGAGCCGTGCCGGGAAACGAGCATCATCATGCCGGTGCTGCTGCTGCGCATGTGGCTGAGGGGTCCAGGGCCCGACGTGCATACGTGGCGTTTGCAGCGGTTCGAGTGGGTGTTCGGAGAGACTGGAATGAGAAAGTTGCATGTGTGACTATCCACAATACATGGATTTGAAGCCTTTTGAGGACTCTTCCACGACGGTATGTGTGTCTGACCTGGAGAGGCGAATTGTGTTTGCATAATAAATGGACAGCACCACGGGGCGGGAGGAGAAGATCTGATCCTTTCTCATGCATCAAGGTTGAAATGTTCACGGGGAGTCAAATCATCATGTGGCACTTGAAGATTCTGGTAAAAAGATCAGATTGAACTAGACGATCTATTGAATTTACAACTTTTTGTTAGAATATAAGGAACCAAGCCAACGCAAGTAATTGCGCGGGCCCGCCTTTTTCTTTATTCCAACACTTTTCTAATCGTGGAACTCTCTTCCCTGCAGTGGCACGCCAGGTGCTTGTGGAAGCGGCGACGGCCCGCGGCAGCGCCAGTGCTGCACCCGAGATTGAATATAGGGCGGCTGAGCGGGAGCGGAATCGTTGACGATGACTATATCGTCAATTGAGATGTGGCATGTTATGTTGCTGGCACGAGCGCCAGCAATGAGAATGCAGGTGATGAGAAGGATGGAAAGGGTGCGACCACGAATAAAACGACTTCCGTGAATAGGTGCCACTCATTAACTTGGGCCACGGCGTTGTTGTAATCATTGCAATTGTCACAAAATGAAGAAGCTGGAGAATATAGATTAAATCAGGAAGCAAAGGGCTTGATTGGAATAGTAAAACATGATAATACCTTCTGTATTAGTGATGCTTCCGTCCGTGGATCATCGTGGTCAGCTTTATCCGTAAATTCCTGATCCCCGAGGGCATCGCAAAAGGCTGCTTCATCTCTGGCTTCTCGACATGCGCAATGTCAACCTTCGTGTTTCCAGGTAGACTATTTCCGTCAAAGAAAACGCTCGATTGAGCCCTTTCTCCCAAATTGTAGAATTTGCTCTTGAACGCTTGCCGGAGAGTCGGCGCAAGACTGTCCATGTGAACAACATCGAGCTCTTCATCGCTCTCATCCGTCTGGTACTTCTCACTGCGGAAGTGGCAGAAAGCGTCTGATCCTGACATGACGCGAGAGATGTCGTGGATGAAGTCGGTCTTGAAGTCTTCTGGTTCCTGTATGGCTTTCAGCACCTGCTTGCTATGGATGGGTCTAAGGCCGATGACTCGCTTGAGAAGACGAAGAGACGTCATCTGTGCCTCTGTATTGGCTTACCGTGTCATCGCTTGAGAGGGAGCCTGGTGGAGGAGGCCTCGACGTAGCCTTTCTGCTCGAGGTGCGCTGAGGTATGGTGATCGGAGGTGGCGAAGTGGCGGCAAACTTTGGTTTCTGAGAAGTCTTCTGGGATGGAGCCATTTGAGGAGGAGGCTTTTGAGAAGGAGTCTTTTGAGGCGGAGCTTTCTGGGGTAGAGTCTTCTGAGGTTGTGACTTCTGAGGAAGGGACCTCTGAAGTGAAGACTTCGGAGGTAAAGAAGCCTGGGCCAACGTATTCTGAAATAACGACTTCTGAGCCACAGACTCCTGGGCTAAAGCCTTCTGGGCTAAAGTCTTTTGGGCTAAAGTCTTCTGGGCCAACGACCTCTGGGCTAAAGACTCGTCAGTCGGAGGCTTTTTCCAAGTGAGTTTCAGAGGTAAAGTCTTCCCTGCAGTAGTCTCTCCAGCCCTCTTTTGAAGGAATCGCGGAGCTGGTGCCTCCAAGGCAGAAGCCAGCGGCTCACTGAACGTCACCCTGTTCTTCTTTCTGGCCTCCGTTTGCTCGCGATCCTTCACCGGATCCAGGTAGATCCACACCCTCGCCGTGTGAGGTGAAGGCGGGAGGTAGATGTTGACTTCCTTTGCTGCCGACACTTCCGTAGGCGAGGCCTTTTTCTTCTCATTGGATTGAAGGCAGACGCGGATCACACTGCAATGCTTGGCGTCTTGGTCGGTTCCTCCTTTGCGAATCTTCTCATTTGATACTCTGGGGTCACCGAAGGGCCTGTCGTCAATCCAGAAGAGGATCGTTTCAGGCCAGTGCGGGACTAGGAAGATGAGCTCGACCGCGTGCTTGTCGCCATCTGGAGTGCGGTTGGTGACCTTGGATGAGGCAATCCTGGTCATGTAAATGACCTCAGCCTGACCGTGTAGCGGGCCCGTTGGCAGCATCTCGTGGCGGAGTGAGCTGTGGTGGACCTGGACGACGGCGTCGGCTTTGCGCACCGGGTTGGTGGTGCCGACGTTGCGCGACGCTTCCATGGTGGGCAGGTTGTTGGCGCACGTCCGAGAAGGAGGATTGCGGGAGATGGGTCTCGCTTTTGCGAGGGTGTCTGAGACATAGCGGACCTGTATTTGTTTTGCTCTTGGTCAGCTGAACCGGCGTTCTCCAGGCGCAAGCTTTGTCAGACGGCAGACAAGAACGATGTTGTTGCGGCGGAGGCAGCGTGGGGAGCAAGGGACAAAGGGCGGCAAACACGCTTGATTACGGGCTTTTCGCCGTCCAGCAGCCAGATTCTCGTGAATACTTGCTGAGTCATTGCGCCCGCTCCCGGCTGGGAAGCGGCGGCCGTCGTTGTGACCAGCGCAGCAGGAACGCGGGCGTCGAAGCCACATAAGCCTTTTCGCTGCTTGTTACACAACGTCGTACAAAATGCCGCACGTAATAAGAGATGGCTTATCACTATGATGCAATGATGCTCGCACTTTTACCCGGAATTGCCGCATTGATGGCCCACGTGAAGGATTACAGAGCTGCCATGCGGGGGCTCACCCGGCTTAACGCAACACAGCTAGTGTTGCGAAGCTGACCAGCTGTAGACTGCATCTTTCCAGAACCTTTGAGCATGTACTCCGTCAAAGCAGGTAATTTAGACTGCGCACTGTTCTTTGTTGTGCAGATTCCACGCTAAGACGATGGTAAAATCTCCGGTGTACTATACAATCCAACATTGTCTTTGAACAACCAACTACACAAGCGCGTAACGAAATGGATTGAGACCGCCGGATAGGCTTGCAGCATCAATGCCATCATGGCTCTTTCAGCTGATATCACGAATCTTTTCAGGTACTTCCAGAGGTATTGCGAAATCGCTACCATGCCAGCCCGGGACGCCACGCCGTCTTCCATCTTGAAATGAACCATGACCAGGTCATGACCCCGGCCGAGCTCTGCAATGGCTTCGTCTCTGACTCCAGGGGTTTTGTTAACGTTCGGAGTAGCCACGAATATTTGCTGCTGGATAACTTTGCCCAGTATCTTAGCATGCGGCGTTTCTGGGCCGACGATGAGGCTTTGAGGAAGCTGAAGTGCGCCATCATTTGATGTTCTGGGCTCCATCGAAGACCAATCTGCCGGCCTGGAGTTCTCTGACCGCCGAGCAACGACTTCTCATCTACACAAGTCATCTAGGCAAGTTTTCCTTTTCACGGAGGAGGTCATCTTTATCATGTCTTCTCTTTCAGAGGCCAATTCCAAGAAGATAGAAAGAGGTTCTATCTTCCCCCATTTCCTATCCAGACAAAGAGACATTAAATAATCAACCCGTGAACGACGTTTCACCCTGTTTCACCTGCTTTTACGCTTTTCGTAGAAGTATTTTTTTAATCAGTACCATCAATTCATCAATGACTTAAGCTTTTGAATATGTATTGCTGAACTCAGCAGATCGTAGTATGCTATGAGCTCGTGTAGCCATCCGCAATTCTGATTTGTTTACAATCAGAGACTGGATATAATATTCTTGGAATGCGCCTCTTGAGATTTGGTTCTTCCTCGGGGACCCACTGGCAGTGCTGCCTGGAAAGTGCCCTAACGAAAAAAAAAAGGAGGTATGCCTTGAAATATTCGCGTCAGCCCGAGGCAGTGCAATACGGGCGACACTGTGGTCAACAAAATGAGCGGCGCCCAGCGGTTGCCAACCTAGTGCCAAAAACTGGTTTAATCATGAATGCCTCCGTAGAGACGTTTCAGCGATTAAACTAAAAAGAACAGATACTACACTTGATCTTGAAAAGTGTTAGCAGTCTGTCAAAGGTGCGCTGGGCTTGGGGAAAGAAGGAACTGACCTAAGTCAAAAGGCAAAGAGAGCTGGAGAGAAGAAGAAGGTAGGTTTGCGATGGAGTGGTCGAGTTTAAATACTGGCCTCTGGTGGGGGCGTGCACAGTCAAGGGCGGTCGCAAGGACAGTTGCCGCGGTACGACCACGTCGAATGATATGTTTAGAAAGAATGCAATTAGAGGTGCGTGGCCGGGTTAACACTTATCTTACTAATAGCTGTGGCTGCAACCTTTCCTTTGCATTCCTGAATCTTCTGGAAATAACCCACCAGGAAGGTGGCCGGCTGAGGACGCCTCCCGCTGCTATAAGCTACTGCAATGGTCCACACACCATCAATATGCTCATTGTTTCGAATTCCCACGAAAGGAATATCCTCATCTACATCCTCAAGTATGCCAAAGCACAGCTGATGCCTTGATGTACCCACAAGTTCTCCTTTTAGTCTCCAATGTACCGGTATATCTCGGCATAAAATCGTTAATTCTATCCTTGAAAACTAAAAACTCCTTAAATGCTACCAGATAGTCCTAAAGTCAGGGCTGAGCCAGCAGCACCTGAACTTTCATGTCCTGTATGTTCAGTCCTCGGTTTCATCGACCGTCTCGCGCACAACTTCTCTTCTTGTTCTTCAGCTTTCGCGCTCCCTCCTTCACAAATGCAGCAACTTTACACCCCTGACTTTGAGGCTGCGGCACCCCCATCTCCGCAAAAGTCACGGGCGTAAACAGCGGCAAAAACTCTACCGGCTTGCGCCCCCGGTTTTGCGTCTCCTGCGCCGGCGTCTCCATCTCAGCGTCCGCAGCATCCCCCACCTCTCCGTCCACCCCAGCAGCCGTCAGCCTCCCTACATCTTCCGGACCGAATGGTATCACAAAGAACCTTGACGCAACCGGAGGCCCCACATCATCAGGCCCAAACCGAGCATGCACCTGCGAGCTCACGGCAGCAGGTCTGCACTCCTCCAAGCCCAGCGGCCTGCGCCGAGGAAGCCTCTTCGACGCGTCAGTCTCGGACTCAACTCCAGCATCAGTCTTGCCTCCTTCCATCATCCTCACTCCCATTTCGTAGGGCGTGAGCGGAAGAGGTTGGCAGAGCCGCTGCTGCCTGCTCCTGTCGGACATGTTGATGTGGTAGGAGCGAGGACGGCCGCGGAGGCAAATTTGCGACGCTATCTTCCGTAGCTTCTGGACGGAGTAGGGGTACACGTCCGACCAGGGCCGGCGAGTGTTCTTCCGCTGCAGTCGGGAGCGGGAGATGTTGGAGAAGAGGTCTTCGCGGAGAGGTGGTAGGCTCTCCTCTTGCGCCACCTGCTCCTGCCCTTGCTCGGGTTTCTGCTCTCTTTCAGCTTCCTGCGTCTTCTCTGGCTTTTTCTCAGGCAGGGGTACAGGAGTCGGTTGTCTACTCAGCGATAGCGCTGATAAGGGCCGGAGAGGAGGCAGGACCAAATGCTTGGGTATGGGTGCGGGAGCCAACCCTCCGCTTAGTGACAGAGGTGATACTCGGCGGACAGGTGGTAAGACCGGGGCGACGGGGGACACAGGGGATACATGAGACACCGGCGATGCCGGTTCGAGATGCTCCTCATTCAGTGCCTGGCTGCGGGTAAGCTGAACGGTATTTTTGCAATCTATGCGCAAAGGCTTCGGCATGAGGGCTTCATCAACCAAGGCCTTGGGCGCGTGCGCCCCCCTTGGAATTGTCTCGAAAGACTCGTCGCTCAACACAGAGGCCCTTCGCTTAGCTCCTGGTCTCAGGGATGGGGGTAGCTCCCTTCGAGTCTGCGCCTGGGAACCCTCAAGCAGTAGAGCGTTGAGCCCGTCGTCCTGCGCCAGCGCCGAGGCTTCCGAGCGTCGGAGACCATCCTTGGAGGACGCACCGACGTCCCGTAGTACAGGTACTGGTTTCCGAGGAGGCAGTTTTATCTTTAGCAGCTCTGATACTAGTGGGCTAGAACTGTCTCTGGACAGTGCAGGAACACGAATATCCTGCTTGTGCACCGGGGAGTAGGGGACATACTCTGCCTGCTCGATTTGGGATCGAGCCTTCGACGCACCAACGCTGTATTGGCATGCCGGGTTGTATGCGGTGTACCCCTTGCTGTCTACCTTCCCTGAAGCTGCGACCAATGGGCTCCAAGCCATATATGTCTCAGCACCCCGATTTTGGTACGGCGTAGGTACAACCGGAGCCGAGTCCTCAGATTCCTGGCACTGTAGGCCATTCGTTCCCTGCACGCGGATCTCTGGTACCCTGTTCCTCGATATTTGGTGTATTTCAACCGACCCATCGAAGCTGGTCGCGGATGCCGGTTTATGGATGGACAGCGGAGCTGGAAGTTCAACCAGTGAAGACTCCAGCGAGTCTGGCTCAGCCTCTGGGGCCTCGAGATACTCATTGATAAGGTCTATCCCGCCATCGTAATCATCATCCATGTCTGAGATTTCTAAGTAGTTCTCAATAATCTCTGTCAGGTCCTTGTCATTGTTGCTCTGTTGGTAGAAGTGTTCGGGTGTGGTCAGGATAGATCTACTGTCTTCCATCACGTCCGGCACAGACAGGGTGTTGCTAGCCGAAAGCCATTCAGGTTGCTTAGTAGGCAACTCCGGGTGTTCGACATGGGCGAAACAACCGCTGCTCCTGTTCTCTCTCATCCTGAGCGGGCTATCCTTCGGAGAAAGATAGGGCTGCACATGGTGGCGTTTCATAGTCTCGTAGGTCGCTAAATCGTCAAGTACTGGGCATCCGAGTTGTTGTCTGTCAAGTTTTCTGGGTTGTAAGGGATTTCAATCTTTTTGGTGTACTGCCTGCTTTCTGGACGAAGTCGTTTCATACAGGCCCAGGGAATAGCGGTGGAACCAGCCAAAGCCTGGATTCGAGCAAAAAGTTGCGCATAGGATCCCTCTAATATTCGCTGGAGATCCGAAATGTATCTGCACAATGGATGGGGAGAAAATGCATTGTACACTCGGTAGCCAAGCAAAGAAGCTGCGGACATTTCTGGCTCGCCCGGAAGCTTCCGTGCAACGACCATGAATACAGCACAGTAGAGCCCAAGAATAATTTGACATCATCGAAAATAATTGGATTGTTGAGAACGGGTTGTCAAGGTTGTATTCGTGGAGCTATACGTAAGATTGGGACTTGGCAGACAAACGCCTGGAGTCGGGACAACAAAGAGCCTTGCCTTCCAGCCAATGGCGATCACTGAACGCATCAGAAAGAAAAGCTTTTACAGCTTGGCACACTCGTACTGTCAAGTTATCTGGTCTCAACATAATGATGGCCATAATTATAGCATAAAGTAAGTCAGCAGAAAGGTGGAAGGAACAACTCATCAGCGGAATGTTCACCTTCTGATTTCAAATGAATGACGGTCAACATGCCCAAGAAACCAACCGAAAACAATCATGAAACAATTTTTTTCCTTCACATAAGCAGGAAGAGCGAAAGAATACATTCAGCCATCCGATCTAAAGTCCTGAGCGAAGTTTTCCTTAAACAGCCATCACCTCTCCAATGGCCGAAGAGCCCAATGCACGTACCGAGTAGAAACTATCCGTCAGAAAAGTGCGGTTGCTCCATACTGTAATGCAACTACTCTGAGAAGTTTTGCGGCACTGTGCGGTTATTCTTTGGCATTAAATAGTTATGTGGTGGAATGTTCTTTGGAGGAGTGTTTGCGGGATCGAAATCTTCACGATAGTCCACTGGACTGCTGCGTTCCGAGCTGTCGGCCTCACCAATGTCTTGCTTGCTTACGGCTGGAGAATTTCCGGCTTGCAGGAAACCCATGTCGACGGTCCAGGCCGACCTGCCCCTCGGTAATGAGTCCTCAGTCTCCAAGTCCCGGTAGTCTTCTAAATGGAATGTGCGGAGCTGATTGCGGAGCTGATTGATATAGGTTCCCGTGCCTGTCCGGTTACTGCTTGTGGCCTGCTCTGAATCGAAAGTCTCTATAGTCTCCCACTGCGACAAATCAGACGCAGCCTTGGACTCCTCCTTCTCGTCCATAGTGATCCACGGCTCGGATGTCTCCAGATGCGCTTTCTCTGACCGCCCAGCCCAACTCTCCTGAGGGGGAAGTTCCCAGAGCTCAGGCGCTCCATAGCTTGAAGCCCTCAAGGGAATGTCTGGAGGACTTATGGAAATTGTTCGTTGTTGTTGGGGGTGGAAGAGAGCTGCTTCTGGAAGGCTGTTGTACCCGTCATGGCTCTCACCCATGCTACTCGTTGGACCGCTAACGCTTGACGAATTCTCCTAACAGATGGCATTGTTAAACTTGAAGAAATCAAAACATCATATATCTCAAGAAGATAGCTCAAGTAATTACCAAGAACAATAAAGCTCCACAGGTTCGTCCTTAGGACTAGTTGTAGTCATTTACAAATCTTCCCTAACGCCGCTTTGTGGCTTGTTTCCTCTTCGAGGGACTTCCTGGCTTGTTCCCCTCAGCTTCAAATTTCGCAAGAGCACCCTCAACAAGATCCGAGCTTCGTACACCTTTTCTACGTTCACTCTGAAGGTCTGAATGCCGAACAGAGCTACGACCGCGGCTTGGACTCTTGAGTCCTTGCTGGTAGATTTCGCGGCCGCCACGTGGAGGTGCAGGGGCACCGACGGGTGACTCGGGAGGGCTGCTGTAGTACGATGACCGGTTTGACATCACGCTCAAGTGTCCAGGACTGCGAGTATGGATACTATGTCGTGAGCGACGTCTCGGTGACTGGACCTCAGAGTCCGTACCATCACGAAGAGTCAGACTTGAAAGTTGGCTGCCAAGTTCGCTCTCAAGGGCATCCACCGAACTCGAGAGGTAACTCCCTGTGGCAGAATAGCTTGCAGATCGGTGTGACTGGTCTGACCAGCCTCGTGATGAGGCCGTTGTTCTACGACTGTCCGGCCTGAGGCTCGTTGCGACAGGTAATGAGGGGTGATTGTCGCTCCATCCATGTAGTGTTGATGCGGACTCGACCTCGCGATAAGCTGGCGGGGCTTCCAATGATTGCTGTGTGGAAGACCGAGACCAGTGTTCGATTCTCGATGGTTGCCGAAGCTGGTATTCCGTTAACGTAGACACCGGAGATTGGAATTCGGCATATGATGGAGGCGGATCAAGTCGTCTGGTATCGATTCGTGGGAGTTGGTGCACCTCTGGCGTCGGTGAAGCGGGTACAGATACCGGCTCAGTGTACCTCCGTCCGCGTTTCCGCCTGCGCATCCGTTCTTGGTCAACGGATACAAGATCCAGACGTTCACTGACTGCCCGTATTCTCATGTGTCTCTCCCACGACTTTCGTTCTGCTGATCCTGTGGATTCATCATCCGTGCTTTTTCCAAGGACCGAGCGACGTGATCGTTTGGCGACAATGACTAGCTTTCCGCTGGCCTTGCGTTGGACGGTGTAGGTGTCGGACGTCCCACGTACAACATAGTCCATCTCAGGATCGTGTAAGCCCCTGCGCCGGCGGTTGAACGTTAACGCATGGATCTCGCCGAGAGAGGACACTAATTGGAAGAAAGGACGCTTTCTAGGTCTTTCCATAATGTTGGAACATCCAATCTCTGACACAATGATGGAAATGAAAGGGCGTTGAACGAGGAGACGGGACAAGATACAGTTGGATTATTTCTAGTGGCTTCAAGACAAGAGGGCGTACGGCCTTTTAAAAGACTTTGTCGCTCAGGCACGGGCATAGGTAAGTATTGAATTGTTCCAGCCCTGAAGGAGACGCGCATTTGAATAAGACAACGCTTAAACAGTGGAAGAGTGCATGCTCCAATCAGAGGGCCGGAGCATGTAAACAAAGAGTGAAGAGAACACATTAACCTCTTTTGATAATGGCTGATTTGGTTTCTGACGTCAATAGCACGCCAACTTGCCTTCTGTTGGCGCTGAAAGAAAGCCTTTATGCAAAAATGTGTCTCGTATTGCTGTGGATCCCCTGACACGACAACGCTTATTTCTCTTAACGAGAGTGGATCATGATCTTGAGCGTAATAAATTACTAAGTTGGTGAACTGTGCGTGTATAAGAGGGCGACCGGAGCATCTGCGGCTCAGCTATGCTCCATAAAATTGTATCCACTCGGTACGAACTTGGTCAATAGTAAGTCTATTAAGCCAGTTATCTTCTATTTGCTCGTATTTCACATGTTCGCAACGGCATTTTCCGTGTATAAAATACTACGGAGAGGTTAGTCATTAGTAAAAGCCAAGCTCTTGATGAGGAAAACCCGGAAGAAAGCAAACAATAACAGAAATCAACAAAAGTAAACAACGCACCATCTGAACTCTACCTTGATCTGATCAACATCTACTCTACCTTGTGCCTCCGCATCTTGTTCCTGAATATAAACGCGACCAAAATTCCAATACTCGCAAACCCAGCGCCGAGCCACCACGCGCTCCTCTATCATTGCAGGATGTCTTCACCACCGTCATTAGTCCTGACTTCCAGATTGCCCGCGAATCTGAGACCGATGCCAATGCTGTAGTTGACCACAATATTCACGAAACTTCCAGCAGCACCTTGCTGCTCCTTCGCTTACGATCAGGCTGGCGCTTGCAAATTTCAGATCTGGACCAAGGGAGACGGTCATGATAAGCGGAAATTTTATGATTCAGTATGTCTGTTCGAGAGGAGTGAGCGCGAGTAGGACCTGTGTGATGCAAAAGGCGGCCATGGGGGAGATGAAGACAATCCAGGCAGGTACGCGGGGAAGAAGGCAACCACCGCGACGGCAGCGAGAGCTCCGTTTGTAACCAGCGGGACGAACTGTAGATTGTCAGTATGGCCGTTTTGGTATGCTGGGTGAAGGACATACCTGAAGGCAGAGCTCCATCAGCGAGATTCCACGAAGCCTGAGAAGAAATTGAGACCCGTAATACTGGAACATTCCAAAGCTCATCCATCTGCAAGCCAAGCTAAGCATCACAGCCGCAAGGACTGGTCTGGTTAACATAGACATGGGCATGACCGGCTCTGAGACGCGGTTCTCTATCAGAACGAAGAGGACCAGTAGAATCGATCCGACGGCAAGCAGAGTAGGAACGTAAACCGCATCCCATCCGAGAAGAGGCACTGCACTAGGCCCGGCAAAGCATGATCATCATTGAAATAAGCGTACTTACTTGAAAGAAAAGAACATCAACACTATACTGGAAACGCCGACAAAGCTGTTGAGGCAATCGAAGCTTCTACCTCATCCCAAACACCTAAAGACATGTTTTTCGCTGAAGGCGGGAGGGCCATCATCCTTCAGTACATTCGGCGTCCCTACAGAAGAGGCAGCTCGGTGTTCCTGGGCATGCTGCCTTCGTGTGAGATCGGCGCCGACATCCCTGCCTGCTGGTCTCGCTTCGCTCGTAACTAAATCCTAGAGGCTGCGCGGTCGTCACGATCGACGCCGAAGACATTTTGATAGCCGGATTGACGACATGCCCAACCACTGGCGGAATCCTGCCATCCTAATGCATCCACGCCCGCGTGTAGAGCGGGAAGCGACCGCCTCCCGCATGTCCGATGGACCCGAAAGCTAAGCCAGATCTCATGTTATGCCGGAAGTCCCGATTGGTCGTGGTACGTGGGCGCCGTCGAGACGCACACACTCCCGCTTCGGCCGTCGATGTGCGGCGATGTCGTCGGTAGGGCGTTCTGCGGCTGGTGGGTGGAGCGCGAGTAATGATGCATGACGGTCGAAGGTTGACGGTCGAGCTTGCAGTCGAGGGTCGGACCGAAAAGTCTCCCGTGCCAGGCTGGCTGGCTGCTGTCCAAGGCTCCACCCTGCGGGCCTCGCACGTGATTGCCAGTGGACCGTCAAAACGGGCGGTCTGCAGCCGCGCCGCTGTGGTTTCGAGCTGTCATCATTGGCCCTTTTCCGGCCACAAGTGTGCTTTCGGCGTCTTCACAGTGCACTGTCGCATTCAGCCAAGTGTGCTTGACAAGCTCGTCCGGAACTGACGGCGGAGACTTTTTGTATTGTCCACCCCAGACTACACGCAAACCGAGAAAGTATCTAAGCCCAACGCTATGCAGCCCATTAGCCAAGCGGTGCCGACGACAGGTCAGCGAGCAAACTCCAGCCCAACCCAATAAACGCCAGGATATCATGCCCACTCGTATCCTCGTGCGGATGATATCGAATAAAACTATCCAGAGAGACGCCTCTTTTTTTCGACAATGCGGTACGCTCGAGACGCGCCAGCCAAGGTTCCAGTAGAAGGTTGATGTACATTTTTGTGCAAGTCGGCGGAGCGAACCCCGTCGTAGAGAAGCCAACACATGCATCTGATGCGGGGCGATTAGCGGCGCCGCCTGCCACTGCCAAAGCCCATGCGCTGTGCAGCTGCAGAGCGCTTGGTCGGTCTCGGGGTCTCGATGTCGCTCTCGGAAAGATCTTCGCCGTCGTCATCCATCTCCTCGAGGTCGTCCTCGGACTCGTCGTCGCCCGTGTCGTTCTCCGTCTCCTCGGCCTCGTCATCCAGTACGTCCTCGTCCTCTTCGCTTCCTTCCGAGCCCTCGTCCTCCTCGGCGTTGAGGTTCATCGCGCCATCCTCGTCACTGCTCTCAGCACCCTCAAGATCGTCCTCGTCGTCAAGCTTGCTGTCCTTGCCCGAGCGCTTCTGTGGTTTGCCGTTACCAATGGCTTTGAGGCCATCCGCGGCTTCCTCGTCAGAGTCGCTCTCGTCCTGGCCTTCAACGTAGATGACGCCTTCCTCCTCTTCATCCTCGTCCATGGTAGCTGCCTTCTGCATGCTTCTCCTGAGCTCTAGCTGCGCCGACAGCATGTCCAGCTTGCCCTTCAGGGTCAACAGCGGCTGAAGACCGCTGGCCCGCTCCTTGATGACGCGGTTGAGACTGACCAGCTCCCGCATGATGTCCTGCCTGCCAGCCAGGTATCCGCCGTGTGACACAATCGACCATTGTACCCACACCATAAGGTTTCCTGCTCGGCCCGGTCTCTTGTGTAGCCTTTCGGCGAGTCTGCGGAGGAGATTTGCGACAAGCGAGGAGGGGAGGCGTTCGATGGTCGATCTGACGCTGTTGAGATCGTTCATCTCGAAACAAGATTCCAGTAGTTCCTTGTCGTTCGTCTTGAGTGCTTGCGTCAAAACAGTGCCGAGAGATGTTGCGGAGGGCGCAGAGAGGGCCCTGTTGCCGCTGACGGGCGCCAATGCGCGAGATTCTGCGTTCGGATCTTGGAAGGTAGCCTCAACGTCGACGACCTCGGGTGCGTTGGCCTGGAGCAGCTCGCCGAACGACGGCGGCTCCGCCTCGTCGGCGGCCTCTTCGCCGTCTCCCATGGCGACGTCCGCTGCGCCGGCTGCTGCATCGGCGGCCTCGGCGTCGGCCTCGTCTCCCGACTCCTCAAGCTCGCTTTCCTCCTCTTCGCCGCTCGAGATCTCCACGACTTCCGCGTCGGCGCTCGCGTCGGCCATGTCGACGTCGCCGTGGCCAACGACGGCACGCGACTCGTCAACCTTGTCGTCCTTCAGGCCCTTGACGCCGTTGGTGGTGGGTGCAGCGGCGCGCTTGCCGTCCGCATTGGCGGTGGAAACCAGGGCGGCAAGGCCCGTCTTGCGCGCGGGCGTGCCGTTCGCCGGGGCGGCGTGTCGCGCTTTCTTCGCGCCGGGGGTGGGCAGGCCGGCGGCCTTGCGGCGCTGGGCCACTGCAGCAGGCATGATGGGCGCGGGCGCGTGGTGCTGGGAAGGGCGCGCGGCAGAGGGCGGTTGATGGCTGGCGCAGGCTGCTGGGTGCCAATCGAAAAATTATCTCAGCTTTTTTCGAGCGGCATGGATTAGATAACGCGGCCGGGGCGCGCCTTGCCGGAAGCGGGCTAGCCGTACCGCGTCAGGGGGCCGCCGCTCGGGCGCGGCAGGAGCCCTCAGCTTTTTTAACAGGCGCGCCCGCCTCCCTCGCCCGCTCAGGTTTTGGTGTTCTGGCTCGCACCTTCCTGCACGTCGCGCGCGCACACACCCTCCCGCCGCCCATTACTCGCGTCCACTGATTGGAGCGCACCGCGCCCACGACCAGCGCTGCCCACCACGCCGCCGCTGCGCTGCCCGCTGCCTCGCGCGCCGCACGACGCTTGCTGCCCCCGTGGCCGTAGTGCTGCTCGCCTGCGGTTCGCCGCCGCCCCGTGGTGCGTGGCTGGTGGTGTTGCGGCAGCCTGCAAAGGTCACGTGGCCTCTGCGCTCGACCCTCTAGCGGTTTCACTCGGCCCGGAGCTATTTAATGCTTCTACCGCCTTGAGCCTTTCTGATCCTCGATTTTTCCGACCTCGCAAAGTCTCAAGCGCGTCGCAGCCACCCCCACGTCACCGCGCACCCGCCCCGACACTCCGCCGTCAACCACGCGTCACCGCCCTAGCGCGTCCCCAGCTGCACCCACAACACCACCCCCCGGCTCGCTTCCGCGCGCATCAATCCTGCCAAGGCCTAGCTCTAAACGCAACAGCTCTGTGGTGCCGGCGCGTCGTCGCGTAATCCACAGGCGCTGCTGTCCACCCCACCTCGCGTCGCATGGCCGTGATGACTTCGCCCGCAATGGACAAACCGTCCGTCGAGGCAAAACCCGTTCCATCTGCAGACGCGATGGCTTTGGATTCAAACATCAACGGGTGAGTCGCTTCTTCCCCGCCTTGTCTGCCTTAGTTTCTTTGCTGTTCTTTCAGAACGTCTTGGCGCATGTAGTTATTGAACAAATCATTCTGCAGAAGCGCAAATGAGCATGATCCGCTGTTTGATGAAGACCCCGCGCCTCACCACGTTGACATTCCTGCGCCCTTCGCCGATGCGCCGTCAGACGCGCTGCCTACACCCGCGACCAACGGTGACGACTCCATGAACGGCGCCGCCTCTGCGCCCGACCCTGATCCCTTCGCCGACCCCATCACCGACGTCGACAGCGGCATCGCGCCCACTGCGCCCTTCCTCGCCGACCTGCCCCCAGACGCGCCCTCGCTTCCGTCTGCGCCCGAAAACCTCGCGCCCACCTCACTCCCGCCCGCCATCGAGCCCACAACCTCCGACATCCGCGAAGAACCCGCGTCGCTATCGCACAACTTTGCGTCCACCGTCAAGTCGGAACGCGCCGCCGACGCGCTGGAGGAAGCCCTCTCGCCAACGGCGCTCGCGCCGTCCAGCACGCCCGCGGACAATATGGATGTGAGCCAGGACACCAACGCGCTGTCGCCCACCGCGGAAGCACCCACAGATTCAGGCGTAGTCAAGTCGGATGAGCCGACGGAAGCAGTACCTCCGCCTCCGCCGGCAGAAGACGCGCTCCACCACCCCGCCACCGCTGGCCAAGATCCTACTTCCGCCACGGCGGCAAACGCCACCGCAGACCACGAGATGGTGGACGCGCCGCCCGCGAACAAGATCCGCCAGCGCGAAGAGGATGATGACGATGATGGTCCCCTGGCGAAGCGAGTCCGCACTGCAGAAGGTTCCTTGGAGCCGTCAGCGGACGGGGTCTTGAAGCAAGAGGGCACGCCTGCTGCGCTCCCCAATGGCGATGCGCCCAAGGCCTCATCCGCTGCGCCGACTTCGGACGCTGTTCCCAACGCTGCGCCATCAACGCCCGCACCTGCAATCAGCAATGCGCCGGAGAAAAAGAAGTTTGACTCGGCTCCTTTGACTGTAGCGCAACACAAGTTCTTGATGGATCGCCTTCGCGGCGCAAAGAAAACCAAGCCTGCTCTTCCTTTCTTACAGCCTGTCGATCCCATCACACTCAACATTCCTCACTATCCTCAAATCGTCACGAACCCAATGGACCTGAGCACCATGGAGACGAAGCATAAGGAGAAGCAGTATCAGTCTGTGGATGCATTCATGGGTGATTTCTATCTCATGATTGACAACTGCATCCTGTTCAACGGCGCGCAGCACCCCATTGCGCAGTCGGCCTGGAATTTGCAGATGTGGTTTGAGCGCGGCATGCACTTACTGCCTGGACGGGATGCGCAATCAGAGGTCCCCAAGAAGCCCAAGAAGCCAACAACTGCAGCCAAGCCAGCGCGTCGCGAATCGCGTGTCAACATCCCTGCGCACTCTCCGACCAATTCTACTGCGAACAATGCTACTTTTGCACTTCAAGCTGATGGCACTCCTCTTATCCGTCGGGATTCCTCCACCGGCGACGGACGCCCGAAGAGGGAGATCCACCGCCCGCCTCCCAAGGACCTACCTTACTCAAATCCTAGGCCGAAGAACAAGAAGTCGCAATTGGAGCTCAAGTTCTCCGAGACGGTCATCAACGAGATGCTGAAGCCGAAGTACCGCGATTTCTCATATCCCTTCCTCCAGCCGGTGGATCCTGTTGCTCTGAACATTCCGCAGTACTTGAAGATCATCAAGAAGCCCATGGATCTCGGCACTATCCAAGCCCGACTGAAGCACGGCGAATACACGGGGGCTAAGGATGTTAAGGCCGATATTGATCTCATGTTTGCGAATTGCTTCAAGTTCAATCCCGAAGGCGACGATGTCAACAAGATGGGCCATCTACTTGAGGACGTCTACAAGAAGGCCTGGGAGAGGAAGGCGGAGTGGATGGAAGAGCACGCACCAGCTTCGGAACCGGCGTCAGCGTCTTCGGACGAGGAGGAGGATGAAAGCGAAGACGACGACGAGGAGGAGGAGATCAGGCGGCGCCAAGCTCAGATCGCCGAGCAGATCATGATGTTGACTCAGGAACAGTTGGCGCTTCAGGCCAAGAAGAAGTCATCTCCCAAGATAGTGGGGAAGAAGAGCTCCAAGAAGGACAAGTCTCAGCCCAAGTCAAAGAAGCCTTCCAAACCTTCTGCTCCTACAAAGCCCAAGAAGAAGCAAAGGCAGATCACCTTTGAGGAGAAGCGTCTCATTTCTGAGACCATCGGGAACTTGGATGAGGGCCAGATGGCAAAGGCCGTCCAGATCATCCGGAACGGTGTTCCTGCTCTTCAGGTAAGTTTTCCCGCAATCCCGTTGCATAGATTACTAACTTCGGTCGGAGGGTGTCAACGATGACGAGCTCGAGCTTGACATTGACACGATTCCGAACGATGTGTTGCATGACCTTCTCAAGTACATCAAGACGGTGAACCCGGCGGCGACAGCAGCCACGGCTGCGGTGACGACGTATGACGACGACTACGAGCCGCCCTCGCGCAAGAACACTGCCACGCAGCCCAGGAAGAACAAACCCATGGGCAAGCATGAGCAGGAGCAGGCGATCGCCGATATCAAGCAGCGGCTTGAGAACTTCAACAACAGAGGATCCAGCTCTGACCAGTCTCCGGAGCCGGCTGTTGCTCACAGGGATGAGTCCAGCGATGACGAGTCCAGCGCATCTGAGAGCGAAGAAGAGTAAACCTCCGTCGCCGCTTGGGAGCGCTTTGCCATTTGGCGCCTTTCGTAGTGCGTTTATCCGGGCTTTGCGAACCAATGGAGAACCGAATTCCGGGTCTCCGGCATGACCTTTCGACTGGGGCGGCCCCGGTCTTCTCATAGACAACGGCTTCCTTCTCTTTCGTTGGTCTTCCGTGTATAACACTTTTCCGGCGCATTCCCCCGAGTTCTCCTCTTTCTTTTTATTCTGTTCTTGTGCATAGGTCGAGCAGCCCCCTTAGTTTATTTTCGCGGGGGTTGATGAGGGATGACGTTTACGAGGTTTGGTCAAGAAAATTAAAAGTCTGGTTGTTACGAGGAGCAGCGAGGTGCGATAAGAAGCTTCCGGGTTGGAATGACGAGCAAGTTTGGGCGTCTTGCGGGCCTGAGGTTGCACTGATTCTCAGCAGATGAGCTTTTGTACAGTAGAACGGACATGGGAGCGGGCTGGGGTTAATTGGGTTGGGCATACTGGCTTTGCTTTGTCGTGCTGGCGTGCGCGAGGGCGGCAGAAGAAATTGAACGGGTTAGCAGGCAGCATGTGTTGAGCGTCATGATGGCAAGTGAAATGAATGGACGAACCCGGGCACGCTGTTTGTGCCTTCCTCGGACTGTGCAGTAAACAGAAGATGCGTGCCGGGGTTGGCTGCGGCAGGTGCCTGGGCGATGGTCGGGAAAGAGGGCGTTGATTCGTCGGCCGGCGCAGGGCTTGGCAGGCGTCGCGATCCGCGTCTTGGGCCCCAGCTTCGCGATTTTCTGAAGCTCCAGCAGCAGCAACACCGCACCCGAGCTCCTCACCACCTCTCCGCCCCCGCTCCTGCACCACCACTCCCCCGTGTCGCCTCCGACCGCTCACTGAATCGCCTTTTCGCCTCGGAATCCTCTCTCACTCGCTTCAGCAACAGCCGTCGCAATGGCGCCCGTCCAGATTAGCGAGGTCAAGGGCAGCGGGCGCGAGAACCGCACCGCCGCGCATTCACACATCAAGGGCCTCGGCTTGCGGTCTGATGGCACTGCGGAGAAGGCCAGCGGTGGCTTCATCGGTCAGGCTGCTGCGCGAGAGGTATGCGCCCACCGACCCGTCGTGGCACGTCACAGGCAGCCGCGGAGCTCACCCCCAGCCTCCGCCCGCGCGCTTCGACATATCCCGACCCTTGCTAGGGCAGAGCGACGCTGACTGGAAAACATCATAGGCATGCGGTGTTGTCGTGGACCTCATCAAGGCGAAGAAGATGTCCGGACGGGCCGTGCTGCTGGCGGGCGGACCTGGCACAGGCAAGACCGCGCTTGCGCTGGCCGTCGCGCACGAGCTGGGCACCAAGGTACCCTTCTGCCCCATCGTCGGCAGCGAGATATACTCTGCGGAGGTCAAGAAGACCGAGGCGCTGATGGAGTGCTTCCGGAGAGCTATCGGTACGTGTTGCGCAACCAGACGCGCCTCAGCCTCGCGTCGCGTGCGCGAGGAAGCGCCCCGCAGCGGCTCCTCTAAGACGTTGTGACCGATGTTGCTAACGCTGCTGAATCCAGGCCTGCGCGTCCGCGAAACCAAAGAAGTCTACGAGGGCGAAGTCACGGAGCTCACCCCCGAGGAAGCAGAGAACCCCCTCGGCGGCTACGGCCGCACCATCTCACACCTGATCATTGTCCTCAAGTCGGCCAAGGGCACTAAGAAGCTGCGTCTGGACCCCTCCATTTACGAAGCTATCCAGAAGGAGCGTGTGCGTCTGGGCGACGTCATCTACATCGAAGCCAACACGGGCGCCGTCAAGCGTGTTGGTCGCTCGGATGCCTACGCTACGGAGTTCGATCTCGAGGCCGAAGAGTATGTGCCTGTGCCGAAGGGCGATGTCCACAAGAAGAAGGAGGTTGTCCAAGACGTCACGCTGCACGACCTGGACGTCGCAAACGCAAGGCCCCAGGGCGGCCAAGATATCATGAGCATGATGGGCCAGCTGATGAAGCCGCGCAAGACGGAGATCACGGACAAGCTGCGGGCGGAGATCAACAAAGTCGTGAACAAGTACATCGACCAAGGAGTCGCAGAGCTGGTCCCCGGCGTCTTGTTCATCGACGAGGTAAGCAGCCCCGACATCAAACACATCAACATCCACCCGCTAACCCACACCGCCACAGGTCCACATGCTCGACCTTGAGACCTTCACCTTCCTCAACCGCGCCCTCGAATCCACCATCTCCCCCATCGTCATCCTCGCCTCCAACCGCGGCCTCTGCCCCGTCCGCGGCGCGGAATCGATCCTCCCGCCCTCGGCCCACGGCCTGCCTACGGACCTCCTCGCCCGCCTGCTCATCATCCCCACCCACGCCTACCAGCCCGACGAGGTCAGGCAAATCATCCGCACCCGCGCCCGCACCGAGAACCTCAAGATCGACGAGGCGGCCCTCACCAAGGTCGGCGATCTCGGCGTCAAAATCAGCTTGCGGTACGCGCTGCAGCTGCTGGCGCCCGCGCAGGTGCTGGCGAAGGTTGGGGGAAGGGACGAGGTGGGTGTTAGCGATGTGGAGGAGTGCGAGGGTTTGTTCCTGGATGCGGGGAGGAGCGCGCAGGGGGTTAGCCAGGTTAGCGGGTACATTGCTTGAGGGATGGGGGGTTAGTTAGCCATTGGGATGATGGAGTTGTGCTGGGACAGATTTGCATGTAAGAGTTACCCTTTTTTTCAGATGATGATGGGAGGTGGGGTATGAAAAAGCTAGGGTCTGGCGTTTGCGATGTTGAAAGAATGGGGCTATGTCACTTTTTTTTTTTTTCCTTTTGCTTTCAATGCTTTTTCTTCTTCTCATGAGCGCAGGTGAGGGGGATAGAGGTAATACTTTCGACGTTCGGAGCGGCATATGAAAATGTTCTCTCTGCCCTAAGCTCAGTAACCGGTATGCGCGCTGCGTCCACGCTCAACTACTTGACGGGTTTTCTCTATGACCTGTTGTTTATACTGCCCATGATGGGGACAGGGATCGATTGTATGCTTGTGCTACGAGGAAGTGCAATTCGAGGCCAAGGAACCCATGACGACGTTGCGGAAGGCTGTGTGATCGTGTGTCAAAGGCGAGATATTGTTTTCATCTGAAGATGTTTGTGCGTTTGTCAATCGAGTTTCTGCTCACTCGAAGCTGACTGCTGGGTGTTTGTCCGATATATCGAGTCAACCTGATTGACCTACTGTAAAGCCATTTTTATTTTCATCTCGGGAAGCAAGGGGCCGAGGTCATGTTCAGATGGCACGGGAAACTCCAATCCAAGAGCATCCTCGACCTGTACCGGCGCATGGAAGCAGGCTAACCTGATGTCCACCTGCGTAAGCTGGCTCTCTATCCTCAGCACTGTATCGTGCACTTCTGGGATGACAATGCTGCAAATGTGTCGACGTGGATAACTGACGATGGACAGCGGAGCAGTGGGGATTCAAACTTCATGAGACCAGGCCTCAGTCAAAGCATGATTCTTTTAATTTGTTGGACGCCGTGTTTCTAAACGACTATAGAGGCCCGAATATGTCTCTCCGCACCGTGTGAAAAAGCTTCTTCAACGTGCTATCACCAAATGACCTTAGAGCTTAGTAATGCGTGACTATCAGAGTTAAGGCGTTCATACTCACGGTATTATGCAGCATCCTTGTGCGTAGACTCCTGCAATGATTCTTTCAGCTCAGATACCTGACGAGACAGCTCCTAGACTACTTGACCACGAGCCTTCATGTCAAGTAAATGGAACCGTTCAGCGACCCGATACTTGTCCATGGAGGTTACGGCCATATGTTTCGTAGCTCCGGTATGGTGGAAATTGCGGCTCTCGTGGGAGGGGCGGCGGCGCTATTGTCCACTGGTCTAGATGGTATGCGGACGGATCTTGTGAGGAGCTGCTCTAGCCAGGCCAACTAAATCAAGTATCTGAAGTCCAACTTAGTGTTACGTAACACCCAGAGTTGGAGTATTTGTAGCCGTGGGCACGGACACATGTGCCGCAACTTGACGTGAGTGTTGGATGATTCACCTCGATGTCTGATGATATGTTGCGCTCGAACCGTCCTGGGGGGTGAAATACGATTTTGTTGGGTTTCACCAGAAGAAACTACTCTTCTGATCTTAGTGGTGATGAATGCTCGAGTCGGCTCCGATGTCCGCCATACTGCGTAAGCAATCCTGATGACTTTGCAAGCCTCGGCCGAAGAGCAAAGGAGATCGGAAGATCATCAATGGAACTATGCATAGGCATACTATCTGGATAATACATACGCATCTAGGCATTCGGACTGGATATGAGGCACCGACTTTCCCAGTAGAAATGGTGAGGTGAATCAGAGAAGGATACCACTGCGCCTGCAGCACAAGAAACTCTGGATGATCACGGTGATGAGACGGACATCGCAGGGGGAGGATCCTTGTTGGCACCTCATAGCGTGCTTCGAATCTCGAGCCTTCGCAAGGATTTGGGTCAAACGTCAGCGTTGCTGCTGATCTTCAAGCCTTGCCTCAAGCTCAGGAACAGGGCATTGCAATTCTCCGGCATCTCCTTGAGCAGTACCAGAGGCTCTCCAACGAGACCATCTCGTTGCAGTGCGAAATCAGGTGCTGGAAAGCTCAGAATCAATCAATTGGCGCTTTGCAGTGGTCGCGAAGCAGTAGGCAGAGACAGTGTTACCAATTCGGAGAGTGCAGGGACCCAAACGGCGCAGGAAGGTCAGGGTGCGCAAGACGACGCCGAGGACGCATTCGAGGCATGACGAACACGTCGCAATCCTGCTTCCCAAGAAAGGGCCTTGTTGCACTTTGTATGATTGGGGATGTTGTGCAAGTCCCACATGTGCGATCCTTCGAGCCACATGACCGTGCTCAGC
The DNA here is from genome assembly GCA_037356075.1 of Neofusicoccum sp. Z40. Lineage (NCBI taxonomy): Eukaryota > Fungi > Ascomycota > Dothideomycetes > Botryosphaeriales > Botryosphaeriaceae > Neofusicoccum > Neofusicoccum sp. Z40. The sequence continues at coordinate 15,343 of JBAWJV010000048.1, read as the reverse complement.
TCGGTATCGGATTCGGTTTCACCGCTCTGCTCGACCGAGGACGTGGCACCGAACCGCACACTTCAAAGATTAGCCAACAAAACGTGTGTTGAGGGATTTCTAAGCCAGCACAGGTATGCTCCTGGCATTGGCCAATGGGGCCTATGCAAGGCAGGACGAACACCGGGGATGTTCTAGGAAAAAAGGGTGGACGGCGGGCAAAGATCTCCGATCGTGCTCATTTTCTACGACCAAAAGTCTTGGCCAGCATTCCAAGAAACACGTCCAGTTTTTTCCTTTTCCACGCCACTTCTCAAGGTCTGCGGGTTAGGATAAAGCCACGGGAAGGATCTCTGATACATATAGCTGCACCGGGGGCCAGAACCTAACCTGACGCCTCTCGGGGCCAATTCTCGGCGCCTTATACGGCTGGAGCCTGGAGGCGGCTGAAGCTTACCCCACTTCATCTGGCTTGCCCCTTTCGGCCATGCAAAGGCTGAAGACGCAATCCGCCAGCCTATCGCTTCATCCTGCTTGCTTTTGATTGCTCGGCGGATTCTTAGCCATGCCAAGTCTTCACTCGGTTACGCCGATTCTCAGCCTCATCCCGGTTATAAGACCAGCAGGGCTGCTGCAGCAGAATTGCCGGGCCACGCGCTCCTCCCGTTTCCCTGCTTTGTTCTTCGCTGTTCTCCGTTCATGGATTTTCTCCGGTTTTTTCCCTTGGCAACATGATGATACCCATTTACAGGATACCCATTCCCATATCTTCGACTTTTCAGAACAGACCCCTCGAGAGCCAGAAGCACATCAGGCTCCTCAGACTACACCCCGGCCACATCGCACTACGACGAGACGCACCATGGCTCACAGAAGTGGAAGTTGTACATGTGCACATCGATAACGCACCCTCATACGAGACCGTCTCATACGTGTGGGGTGGTCCCGAGAAAACACACTTCGTCCGACTACTTCCAGGAAGCAAGACTTTAGCAGTCACCGAAGCTGTGGCGCAACTCCTCCCATACCTGAAGAAAACTTCGACCACTGGATACCTCTGGCTGGATCAAATATGCATCAACCAGGAAGATGAAACCGAACGAAACCAGCAGGTGGCTATGATGGGGGAGATCTACGCCAATGCAAAACGAACTTTAGTCTGGCTGGGAGAGGCGGATACGGACTCGAATCTTGTTATGGAAACCCTGGGTATTCTCCGCGCCAGGTCTCGAAGGTTTACATTCCGGAAGAGTAGGAAAGACGCGCTTGCCGAAGGGCAAAGCGACGCTTTAATGATGCAGAGGCACCTGGAGGGCATGTCGCCGGATACTTGCTCGATACACAGTAGCATCTGTGGAGATAAGGGCGAGGATGTTGACATGGAAGCAGATCCAGAGGGTGAGGGGGGTTTCTGCGAACAGTGTGTGGAAGCAGCAGCGCTTGATAGGTGTAAGGCTGCTTGCAGGCTCATGAGTCGGCCTTGGGTAAGTTTCTGTGAAAAATCGGCAACCTCGGTTCTATGAATGCTAATGTGGGCATCTAGTTCTCCAGGTGTTGGGTTGTGCAGGAAGTTTTACTTGCCAAAGAGGTCTACCTCATGATTGGAGATCTCAAAGTGTCTACCAACGACTTTCACAGGGCCGTATTCGCCAACCTTCGCGCTCCAAATCCCGACGGTCACGCTGGACAGATCGGTTACAGCTTAAGCGAGGCTCCTGGTCTTCGTCCTTTCAGCTTCATGACTTTCTTTTGGGAAGCTCAAGAAAACCATAATCCAATGTTTTCGTCTGTTCTGGATGACTTACGGGACGGTATCGCCGGCGGCTGCTTCAAAGCCTCCAACCCGAGGGACGTGATCTATGCTTTCCTAGGTCTACACACTAATGCACCAAGACTGATAACCCCGCATTACTCTTGGTCCGTCGAGGATGTCTACATAGACGCAACAAGGGCGGTCGTGGAGGAGACAGGCGATCTCAGTGTCCTGGGCATTTGCGATAACTTTTACCACGGAGTCCCCCAGCTTGAGCACGGCCTCCCATCATGGGTACCAGATTGGTCCCGCAGCCTTCGGCCACGTTCCTTGTTTGGTCCAGGCCGCAAAACCACCGTCACAGCATGCGGGAATTCAAGACATTCAATTCATCCTAGGACAGCAGCCCGGAGCTTAGAGGTTACGGGATACCCAATCGATCGGGTGGTCGTCATCCATCCCCGGGATTATCCACGCGAACGGCCCGGCTACGGTGTTGGTGATACCGGAGAGACGGAGAGGAGAGATTCGCAGACAACGGACTATCTCGAGCTGGGAAAGACATTGGAGGAATTGACGACAATACGGCCGTCAAAACTTTCAAGAATCACGATGGGACGGCTTCTTAATCTGTTGCATGCGAAGGATCATGGGTTTCCGGACGATTACCAGTATACGTGGAGGGAGCGCGAGGGTATTCTCCGATATGCGGCAGGAAGGCGCATTGCTCAGGGAACGAGAGACAAGTTGGGCCTTTTACCTTCGCCGTCTGCCGTTGGGGACGAAATATGGTTGCTTCGGGGCTGTCCAGCGCCAGTCGTGTTGCGGAACGCGTTGAGCGGAGAAGGTGTTTACCAGTTGATAGGTGCATGCTACTTGGAGGGGGTTATGCGCGGCGAGGAGGCACATCATCTTGAACAGGGCTATAGTATTCAGCTGGTATAGTTGAAATATTGGAGCTACGTTTTGGACAGTCCAGTCCTTCTCTTCGTGAAATGGAAATTTCCACTCCCTCGTGCCTTCATCAATACCATCTCTCTGGAATATCCAACCCTACCGTCCCGATTCTAGAGCACTAGAAATCCAGGCATCCTATCTCATTGGTCCCTCTATGGTCGTTCGCGTGGCTGTACTATGAACTGCACTTTGATCAATCAGAGCTTCTTGGACGTAGATGCCGATACGGAGTTGAAACGTTTATCTGGGTGTATTAAGTATCAACCTTGCACCACCTTGCCGTGTGAATGAATGCCTGACTCCGTAGACGTTACTCAGCTTTGGGACGAGGAGTAAATTATTTCAACCTTAGAAATATGTTCGACATCAAAATATTATATTATACACCCCGTCAATGTTTGCTAACATCTTAAAAGAGAACAGACTGTATGAAAAAAGCAGAAAAATCGATGGCGGGTATCATACTCCGTAAAAGTCCGAAAGACTACCAGAAGCGACTGGACGCTTCCAAATGATCCCAAAGGGCGTCAGTCTGCCAGAACGACCGCACCCCAACACGCCTCAACCCCTCAAATCCAGCGGCCATCCCGACCAGCAGCGCCGTCTCTCCCAGCCAAAAAAGGCGTCCCAGCCCCCACCTGCCCACCCTCCCCCCTCACCCCCACCCCACCCCCAAGAACCCTCTCCTTCCAACTCCCCCTCACCCACCCCTCTCCCACATCAATCCCCCACCTCATCTCCTCCCCCGCCTTCCCCTCCTCCTCCTCCTCCCCCCCATCACCAGCACCCCCCCTCCTCCTGACCCACCACCCCAACCCCGCCCCCCCCTCCTCCCAAACCCTCATCCTCCCCACCACCGACCCCTCCCCCCTCAACCTCCCCACCAACCCACTCCCAGCCACAAACGAAGCCCTCGCCGCAATCGACCCCGGACACTTTGGCAAAATGCTCTCGCTCGGAAACCGCACAAACACCCACGCGAAAGCGGCTAGCATGGCGAGCAGCAAGCCCACCAGGGCCCATGTGGAGGGGGCGTGCTGTACGATGCGAGGGTGGCGGAAGGTGAGGGATGCTGGGACGGGGTGGTGTGCCAAGGAGGTGTTGGTGGTGGTGGCGAGGATGCGGAGTTCGGTGAGGATTTGGGTTGTGTAGGAGGTGTAGGTGGTGGAGACGGTGGAGAGGAAGGTGGAGGGGGAGGTGGAGGCGTTGTGGTAGATGGTGTTGATGGCGAGGGGTTCGAAGAAGTTTGTTGCGCTGCCGATGGCGGGGTAGGGGGTGCTGCTGTTGAGGATTTCTTCGCCGGGGCGGCCGTAGTTGTCGGCGACGATGGGGGCGAGCCAGGTGGCGGAGAGGGAGGAGTTGTATGAGGGGCCGCGGGGGGTGATGGTCGTGCGGTCGTAGGAGGAGACGGTCCAGGTGGTTTGGTCGGTGGGGGCGCCGGATGGAGTGTAGGTAGCGTTGACGTTGACTGCTTTGATGACGTGCTGGCAGGATGCTCCGTAGTATGTGGGGAAGTGGCCGGTGAAGTCGGATTGTCGGACGATGGTTTGGTTGTTGCTGTCTAACTCCACCACGGAGTTGTTGGTCATGGGCCATTCGGCGTTCGAGAAGTCGGCGAAATGCACCTGATAGACTGTTTCTCCTATGCCGCCTCTTGTTATCAAACCCATGAAGTTTTCCCTCGTCTCATTTGAGTAAAAGCCAAAGTAGTCCGTGTCGGAGGCTAAGCCCCACGACCGATAGGTCAGATAGTCCTGGCAGTTGTGCTCTTTCGTGCAGTTGAAGTGAAAATACCAGGACTCGTTGTTGGCAAAATATTGGCCGACAAGATCTAATGGCATGTTTGTGCAGTTGACGTCTACCTCAAAGGCGGGAACATTCACCGTCAAGCTCCCAGCAGACAAGTCCAGCGCCGTGTTGTTCAATTCCAGGGCTGTTATGTTACTGAACACAAGGTTGTCCAAAATGCCGGACCTTTGTGGCACAGAAAATGGAGTCACCTTTGTCCATTCGGCAAACTGCCAAGCTCTCTGGAGCATAGCCCCGCTTCTGGTATCAGTGGCGTGGGTCGCGTTTTCGAAATTTGTTATCAGGCTCGTATCCAGCATCGGCTGGACCTCCATGGTCAACGTAGAGAGGCTGACGCCGTAAAGGCCCGCTGCGACGATCTTAACCACAGGGATGAGCAATACAGCAAGTGAAGACGCTATGGCGGCCACTCCGGCTTGAGTTCTGGAGGCACGGAAGGGAGCCCAGACGAGTGGTGTATCGCGCAGGTTGTAGAGCAGCGGCTGCTTCTTCGATCCCTTCCAGAGACTCTTGTAAGCAGCAAGAGACCTGACGGTACCGTCGACTCCGGAGCATGCGTAGCCGAGAAGAATGAAGATTAAGGACGGAGCCAAAGCGAATGCATCGGAAGCAGTAGTCGTGTTGTCGATGAGTCCATAGTTCGCACGAGAACGCTGGAGAAGGACGATCAAGGCCGTCACAATGCCTACCAAAGCCAAAACGACTGCTGCTTTTGCTGTCTTTGAGAGAGGAAGAGGTCGCCAACCGTCATGTTGCGTGTTATTGTCGAAGAAGGGATGAGGTTCTGCGGTCTCAGGACTGCTCCCTTCCTTGGACTCCAGTACAACCGCTCCATTTACATCTGATCGTAGACGCCAAGCCATTGGTCGAAGGTTTCGGTTCATCGTTGATTCAGCTGATACTGCTTCCCGTGCAAATGTTTCTTCCACTTGGCCATCTGAAGTGGATAGAAGAACAGCCGCAGCAGCAGTAGGCCCCGGATCTTCCCTTAGAACAGTGACGGGCCGAAGGATTGTAGCGATGAGGACAAAGGTAAGCCCTATAAGTATCAAGATTGCCTGAAGAGCCCGCAGCGAGATTTGTCGGAGAAAGATTCGCGGCCCTTCTGTCCCAATGGTGCCAGATATTTCCTCAGTAACGTTGTTCCTGGCAAATGCACTGACCACCTGGACGAGAATTTGGTTCCCAAGCTCTTCTACATCCGTCTTGTATTGGTCCGGGTTGTTGTACCATGACTCTGCGGCGTCATCTATTCGAGAGTCCGTCAGAAGAGTGAAAAACGAATCCAAAAGCGTGAACACCCCGGTGGCGTGCCAGATCAATGGCTTGCGAGGCTCGAAAATGGTATCATTGGCGGGATTGATGGAATTGACCGAGTTCAGAGAGAAAATTGCCTGCGTGCGAGAATCAAAGGGATTCTCGAGGTATAGCCATAGAGCCTCCGCGGGCACTTGTATGTCGACGGATTTGGAAGTCGAATTGCCGAATTCGTACGACAGAATCTCTTGTGTTGTCGCGTTGACTCGCACGAGAGCCTCCCGCATTGCAAATTGAGGGGTACATATGAGTCCAAGAGCCATGTTGTGTTTGGTGACCACTGTTGCGGCGATTGAGGCGTCTTTACCGTTTAGCGAACATTCTGTCACATTGAGCATTGCCGAGACTGAATTATACTCAGTCCGACCAACCACATTCTTGATGCAATCAGTGTCCTGAGTGATGTTTGTATCAGGAACGAAGTGCCCGGAAGTGCCGCTTTCGGTGTAATTCAGTTGCGTGCAATTCATATCTGCAGAGAAAGCCTGCACGGTGGCCTCAAGCGTCGCGTTGTCGACAGGAGCGTTAGTCTTGAAAGACTCGAATGCCAGAAAATCTGTCGTCCATGGAGCTGGCTTTCCATCTGAGAGGCGCTCAGATTGAACGGCAGCATAGGGCCGGGCACCCAGATAATTCCGAGGTATAGCGAGATAACCGTCATCCGCGAATAAAGTCCCGTTGAAGTCGAAGTTAGAGGTCCTCGTGAGGTTGGACTTTTCCGAAACAGCGGCAAAGAGGTCGACGCGAACCAACGAGTTGGCCAAGGCAACGATGGCGCCACAAAGAAATCCTACAATCAGGGTGACGAGGACAGTCCAATGTTTCCTGCGGACTGCCACAAAGACCGAGAAGACCTCGGGCGGGTTGGTATAGTCGAGACAAACCGAATGAGAGCTTGGGGCCCATTTGCCGCTCATAGTAGACCAGGGCATGAGTTTCTTGATGTCGCCAGAGACGACCTTCCATGCAAGACCAACGATAATTGTGCCCACGGTCGGTAGATATGTTGTCGCGGTGACCACATTGGAGTTGCCGGCCGGCAAACCGTCTTTCGACTTGATTACCATGTCCAAGGCCTGAAGGGCTGCGGCGAACAGCCAACAAAATAAAGCGAACGGGAGAGCGCGGGATTTTTGAAGAGATGAGGGGACCCATTCACGGATCGAGCCATTGTCGGTGTGGACTCCATCTTTTGCGGCTTCGATCTCCGGTTGCTCTCGTGCTGAGGACGTGTTAGCTGCAAGATCCGATGCTTTTGTGATGGTTCTTCACCTACAGGAAAAAAGACGCATTGTGTTTTACCCTCGTGCCAAGTCAGGTTGTCCCACATGGATGCGCATGGCGAGATGCAGGTCTGGGGATGCATATATTACGGATCAGATATTGGCCCCCAACGACATGAACACACGATAACACCGCGAGAGTTGAGATCAACAAGGCTGGCGGCTATGATGCCGCTGAATTTGGGGCAGCTAACCGTTGCTGGGAGCGGCACAGCAGCTCCAAGCGCCCGGTCAATCTTCCGTTGGCGGCGCAGCGGCCTCTAAGCGCCCAGATCGCATGGTACGTTTCGCAACGGCCTATCGCTTGAATTTTGGTTCCACTTCACGCAATTAGCTTCGAGTGCGCTGGGTTGATTGGCACATCGCCATCATCGACATATCAGACCGTGCGTCCGGGGTGAGTAGCTGCTGCGGACCCACCCTTCGCGCGAGAAGCTTTCGATGCTTCATGAGAGAAGGACAGAAGCAAGAAGCGAAACATCAAAGAAAAAAAGAGCAGGGCGACAATAGGCTTGAAAAGAAGAGCAGAATAGAGTGAGAGACTTCTTACGTTCACTCGAATTTACTGGAGTGCTTCATGAACGTTCAGCGTATGAGTGAATTGGCCCGGGGGAGGACGGTGCAAGAATGCGGCACAGCGCGGAGCCCAGACCCAAACTTCATTCATCTCCGCTCCGCCACGCTGCACAGGCCAATCATCTCGGGCAGGTGCTCTGCTTGCTACAGAGCTATCTTTTCAGAGCATGATGCAGAAGGGCATTGACGACAACAGTCAGCGCGCAAAACAAATTTTCAGCACATTATTCTTACCCGGATCCGGCGTCTTCGTCCCGAGCTCGTCAAAAGACACGTCAAAGCAACCCCCTGTATGATGTCAGGAGGGCCTCACGGCTGAAACATGCGCTGTAAGGCGGACTTTCCTCATAGCCCGGCCCACAAGCCGAGCGGGGGCGAGGCGCAGCCACGCTGGGCGATCACGAAGCTCCTCAGAATGAACGCCACCGGCGGTAGGTGACGCAAAAGTGGCCGCTGCCGCGTCTCAACGGATCTTCCGCACGACCTGCCTTCTTGTCAAGCTCGGGGCCTCGTAGTCCGGCTCGATGTGCTGGAGTCAGCCACAGTCTCTGCATCTCAGATGCGTGCACATGGAGGATGCCTCCGTAATGACTAGACGGCCACGGGTTGCCTGAATAGGCAATCCTCGCCTAAGCGTAGGTCCCGCATGCATATACTTTCCCCCCGCAATATCACGAGCATCAAGAAGTGATCACGTAGCAATTCACTACAGCACCAGTTCAGAGCATGGGGAACAGCACAGTCGGAGCTGCCTTCGGGAACAGAGGAACCTATGCACGCCGGAGTGGTTTTTGACCCGGTGAGCATCTTCCCATCGAAGAGCAGAACTTGCATTCGGAGGGGTAACGAAAGCTAAAAGATCAAACCCGAAAAAGGCAAGAGCGTGATTGTAGCAGGGCGTTCAACAGCTCCAATCGCTGCCAACCAAGACGAACAAGCTCGTCGACGCTTCAGTCGCCGCGGATCAAGCGCGCAATCATCTGCTTGAACGTGCGAGGCTCGCGGTGGTCGTACAGCGGCTTATGTTCTTCCCAGACGCTGTGCTCGTGCTCGTAGTCGACGTGCACAAAGGCCCTCTCCACATCCGCCAGGCCCTCCAGCTTGCGCTGCAGCGTCTGTCCGACGTCGTGGGAGTCGCGCAGCTGGATCTCCGGGTCCATGACGATGTCGACCTCGACGTAGAGGCGCTCGCCAGCGTGGTAGGCGCGGCACTGGGCGGGGAAGTGTCAGTGAAGGTGAGAGAGTGTGTGGAGCACACCTACCGTGTCGACCTTGCGGATCCGCGGATCGTGCGTCACGGTCACGTAGATAACCTTGTTGATGAACTCGCGTGTGGCTGACTTGCCGACCAGCAGCCAGACCTGGTCGAAGGCCTGCGACACCCAGGAATAGAGGATCAGGAGCCCGATGCACATGGCGCCGATGGGGTCGAGGTACCACACGAAGCGGTCGCCGACAATGGACATGGTCAGGCCGAAGACATTGACGACGAGGTCGTTGCGGTGGTCGATGAAGAAGACGTGGGCGGCGGGATAGCGGCGGAAGAAGAAGCAGTAGACGAAGAGGCAGAACTTGGCGGCGATGGCCAGCGCGACGCACACGAGCGGCACGAGCTGGAGCGGCTTGTCGGAGCGCGAGCCGTCGCCCAGCGCGCGCGCCGACTCGACGAGCAGCTGCACGGCGACGGTGGTCATCAGCGCGCAGAACAGGATGATGCCGACCGTCTCGATGCGCCGCCGGCCCACGGGGTACTTGACCGGGTTGGGCTTGTTGGCCAGCCGCGACGTCACCAGCATCACCACCGACGACACCAGGTCCATGAACGCGTCCGCCGCCGTCGCGAACAGCGACAGCGACCCCGTGCTGACCGCCGCGAACAGCTGGATCGCGAACAGGCACAGGTTGACCGCGAAGCTGGCGTTGACCGCGAACCGCACCTTGCCGCCGTTCTTCTCCTGGTCTTCCGTGTGCAGCCGCTCCTCGTCGCCCGACTGCAGCAGCTCGTCGATCAGCTCGTTCTGCTTCTCGTAGAAGCTTTCGATCTTGCGGTTGCCGCCGCGCCGGAACGCTGACCGGATTTCCGGCCGCGCCACCGCCGTGTTCTTGAGCGCCGCCAGCCCGTACGGGTCGGTGCCGTAGGGGTTCGCGGCTTCGATGGCGTCTGGTGGACTGGGCGCGCGCGGCTTGCTTGGTGCGGTGGCCGTGGCCTTGCTCTGCTCGCTGGTCGTCGAGTGCTGACTCGGAGATCCGGCTGCGGGCATGGCAGCACTGGCAGGAGTTTGACTCTGCGGAGCGGTCGTTGGCTCTGGAGCCTTCTCGTTCTTGTCCGAACCCATGGCGTCTGAGTTACTTGGCCCAAGAGCTTGGGGTTGAAGCTTGGGAAGAAAAGAGCTAGGTGCAGAGTCTTGGGGAGCAAGGGAAGAAGATAAGAGCTCGTAAAAAAAAGGGACAAGAAGCTTGGAGGGGGCGCCAGTGGGGCTTTTAAGGTGAGATAGGCAAGTTCCAAGAAAGACGAGGCTTGTGATCGCCGCCCAGAAGCCTAAAAAAATGCGCGCAATTGATGAACCGGCAATCACTGGGCTCAGAACGATGATCTGAGTATCGCGTATGAATGGGCGTGGGCGTCGACGCGGTGCAAAGGCGGGCCAGGAGCGAGGATAAGTATGCAGGCCAAGCGCCATGATTAAGTACACGTGCTGCTTGTGGATAGCAGGCGCGTGAGGCGCAGCCCGAAGCATTGCTCAAATTCTGACGAGGAGCTCCGTGCATGAATGAGGCTCTTGGCCTACATCATGGTCCGGGGTAGCGCTGCTTGGAGATGCCGAAAACCGCAAGCTGCTGTTTGTATCTCGCCCGCCCCGATTCGCTGGCCGCGCGCGCATGAAGCAGACTGCGCTTCAGATTGATGCCCAGCGATCTAGAACTGTTTGCACTGCCCCCTCGAGGCACCGTGGACCAGCCATCTGTCGCAGGGCAGACGCTCTCACCGCTAGGTTGACTCGACGGTGCTCGCCGATGCTCTGCTATAGGTATGGGTTATGCATAGAGCCTGCCGCCCATCCACCGCCGGTCAAAGTATGTCGTGCCTGGCATTGAAACGGTTGAATCTGGTCCGCGAAACACATCGAACCCGTGCCCCGGTTCTGTCCCCACCGACAATCAGCCCGACGTGATAGAGATCATCTATTGTCGCAGGGTCCTCGAGCCTTATACACCGCCGGTCTAATGTGGTTTGCGGCCCTGCTTCGCCTGAGCTTTGAGCCCTCGACCGGCCAACAGCGATCAAGGAGCGGAACTGCGACAAAGCAGAGCAGGGCCTCTGCTAGAGCACCTGGTCACCGGATGCACTGCCCCGCTCGGGTGGGCACGTCGTTGCAGGACCTGACCGAGAGATTGCTCGGCATCTTTGTTCAGTTGGCTGTGCAGAAGATGTCCCTACTGTCGCAAGGCTGTCTTCTCAGGCCTGTCCCAGCTTGGAGTCCCGCCTCTCCATGGCCAAGCTTCGAGTTGCGTCAGTTGTACTGTCTGAGTCTGATCTGGAAGATCGCGAGGTGGTGAGGAGTTTCGTGAGGTGGCTCCGTTAAGTTGATCGGAATTTCAGCCGGCCATTGGCGGGTTTAAATGTGGCAGCCGCTCCCTCAGAGAATGGGCTGACAGCGGGACCCGCGGGGTGACTGACCAACCAGGCGCGGTCGGGAGGCAGTAGTGAGAACGATTTGTTCACATGACGCCTTCTGGATTAATGAGCAATCATGCTGTAAGTCGTCAAATCTTTCTTGGCGAGCCGCATTGTAAGACGGAACTACTTCTGGAGCAGGTGGAGGGAGACAAGTCCTATAAGAGAAATCCACTTGGGGTGTAGTCTAGACCGCTTACGTGCCAGTCCGCCGTCGAATAGGCGCTTCGATATCCTAAACACAAAACCATTGTCAGTCAGCCCACTATTTTCTCACCACCACGTCAGCATTGCAATTGCCGTGATTCACGTTTACCAAAAACCCCCATAATTCTCCAATGAAGCTCAGCTCAGACTCGATATCCTCGAACACGAAATCAACCGTGTCTCCGTGTTGCTGCCAGCCAGACGTGTCCTCAACCGCTTGTGAACCATGAACTGAGTTATTTTCCACTGGGCTTTGCGCATGGCTAGACTCTCTGTTTCAAGAGAGATGACGTGAGTGTGTCTGAGATGAGACGGCTGCACCAGACGGGGAACGAACTCCATGACGCTTACCCAGTTGTGAGGCGCGAATCAGCGTCGCCGTCTTAGTGTAGTTTTCGACATAACCGTAGTGCGCATCAAGGGCGTCCGGCGTAGTGTAGAAATCCTGAAAGAAACTCTTGAAGAGAGGGTCGAGCGCGTAATGTGTCTCGGTGACGATGTCTTTTCATGGGTATGCGCTAGTCCAAGAGGAAATTTTTCATAGTCGCTCTCGCGAGGGGCGTAGTGAGTTGATGAAAGAATTTACCAAACTTTCTCTCACGAAGTTGAGCAGATGGCCGACAGCGGTCAGTAGGGGTTTGGTATCTGGAGGATCAAAGTTGATGTGGAACAACGCCGGAGCTCGAAAAAAAAAAATTAGCCCGCTGCGCGATGGATGCATAAGCCTCTGAGCCGTCAGAAAAGATTCGCGTGCGACTACAAAGCGATTGTGCTCCTCGCAGGAGAGAAGGCAGAGCGCAGGCTAATGGCCTCCGGGTATCGAGCGAGCGCACGGTCGCACGTTCCTAGCGCGCCATTCCAGCCACCACAGCCTGTACCATGGTTACCAGGGGGCCATTTTTGGGTGTAATAGCAGCAGCGGCTGGCTGTCTAGACGTGAATGCGATAAGAATCTGGAGAATCTCGACTTCTCTGAGATTTTCAACAGGCAGGGTCATATTGATATAACGCTTGGTGTCCTTTTCCACAGCCGAAATCGAACACTGAGTATTGCTCTTCTAAGAAATTCCTTCTGTGGACAGAATTAAAAAGATCTTCGGGCTGAAACATGTTCGCTGTTCAGCTGCCGCAGCTAGACCTATAGCAGCGCGTGGAGGATCGGACTGCGGAGAACCCTACAAAGCGCACCAGCGGCCCCAACACTCCGAACTTGCCAAGATCTTTTGTACGACTGCTCTCTTAACCTACTCCCAACCTCATGCTTCTGAATATGGCATCTGCCGGCTCCTTGGCGTCCACTGGGCCACATCCGATTGGATGGCCGACAAGTCTAGAAGCGAAGGTGTTGGAGAACCGAGCTGGCTTTCCCCGTGGCACCAGCTCCCGCCCGCCGTAGGGCGTCGGCTTCCCGACGCCCTTCATTCCCCTACCTGTCCAAGCCCTGTCTTCCGAGGGCTTAATCATCCTTTCCCGACTTGGCGCACGGCGCCTCCCTCTCGGACAACGCAGCATCGGATACAGTCAGCATCAGCACAAATAAGCTGTAGACTAGTGATAGGCTCTTTCCGCCCCAGAATCCTGGCTCCCCAAGCGTCGATCCTTTCCGATCAACTGGTCTCACACCTCCTAGTTCCTGCCCCGTGTGACAGTGATAGGCCCTCTTTCGGGACCTCTTCTTAATGTTTGTCTGAGCCTTTCTCGGCTATTGATGCAGACCAAGATAAGCGGTTGGCTCCCCAATGTCCGACTATGCCGTGGTCGAATGCTTGTGGTTGTCCCCGTCTTCTTATTACTTCCGTCTATTTTTTCGAACGATGACTGATGCGCTGTCCCTTCTCCCTGGGTCCTCTCATATTAATCTGCACAGCCCCAAGTGAAGCGCGTTCGAAACACCTCGTGCAGTAGCTTCCATCACCGTTCCTTTTTCTAAAAGCCGATATCGGGGTCCTTTGATATGGCAACCTCACGGGAGAAGCAAGAGACACTCACCGTCCCGGCTCCCGACGAGCTGGAGCGGGGTTTGTCATCTGGCAACTCGGAACAGCTCGCTTTCGCAAAAGATGGAACTGTACTCATTCCTCAACCCTCTTCGGACCCGAACGACCCACTGAATTGGAGCTGGCTCAAGAAACACACCGTTCTTGTAGCTCTGATCCCGGGATGTCTCCTCAGTGACTGGGCACTCACATGGGGCAGTACTGTTTTCCAGCTGCAGGCGCCGGAGTGGTAAGTTAGCAGTCAAAGCATCCCAAATACTCGAGTCTTCAGACTGACAATAACCATCAGGCACATGACTGTCAATGCTGTCTCTCAGTCACTGAGTCCCGGTATTTTCATGCAAGGTCCTGGAGGTATTCTCTCCGTGCCTCTCTGCCAGCGCTATGGACGGTATGGTTTGATCACCCTAGTGGCATTCGATATGCTAACTCTATCAAAAGCTTCCCGGTCCTCTTCTGGTCTCAATTTCTGTCTCTCATTGTTACCATCGGGGCCACGTTCGCGCCAGACTACGCGACGTTTACGGCAATGCGCACGCTGCAAGGCTTCTTCGGCGCGGCACCCCAAGTCATCGGCATGTCCATGATCCACGACATGTTCTTCTTCCACGAGCGCGCCCGAAAGATCAACATCTGGGCGGCGTCCTTCCTCATCGGGCCGTACCTAGGCCCATTCATCTCCAGTCTTTGCCTCATCCAGCTCAACTGGCGTCAGGACTTCGGCGTCCTGGCGGGCTTCTACGGCTTGAGCACGCTGATGGTCATGTTCCTCGGTGACGAGACACTGTGGGACCGCGGCCTGGAGTCTGCGAAGCCCAAGGGCAAGTCGCTCCTCCGTCACATCTCGCTTCTGCTCGGCATTGAAGGAGCGCGAGTGAAAGGACGCCCAGGACTGTGGACCGTATTTGTTCACCAATGCTCCTTGCTGGCTAGGCCGTACCTGTTCCTACCAAGTAAGCTCGCGCCGCTTTCCTACGATGTTTTCTTCCTGCATCCCTGAAGCAAAGCGCTGACCGCAGAAACAGCCGCCCTCTTCGTGATGCCTCTCACGATGTGGACAATTGGCATCGTCTCCACAATCTCGCAATTCGTCCTCCCACCCGTCATGGCCGGCGGCTATGCATTCTCCTACACCGCCCTCGCCATGCTCTACTTCGCCCCCATGATCGGCACCGTCATCGCGGAATTCTGGGGCCACTGGTTCAACGACTTCATCGCGGCCCGCTACATCAAGCGCCACGGCGGGACGCACCTTCCCGAGAACCGCCTGAACGGCGTCTACATCCCCGTCATCATCGGCGTCGGAGGCCTCGTCCTCTTCGGCGAAACGCTCGAGCACCATCTCAGCTGGGTCGGGCTCGCATTCGGCTGGGTAAGCGCAATCCCTCCCTCCATGCACATACATACATACCACTTGTCATGTCCACTCGCTAACCCGTCAATCAGGCAATGGTCTGCTTCTCAACCCTCGGCGCCATGACCGCCATCTCCGCCTACGTCCTCGACTGCTTCCCGCACCACGCGGCGCTGGCGTCCGCCTGGATCAACTTCTGGCGCGTCATCGGCGGCTTCACCGTCATCTACTTCCAGATGGACTGGGTGCAGCTGAACGGGCCGGCCGTCGCGTTCGGGTGCCAGGCCGCCATCATTGCCGGCGCGACCATCAGCGTCATCGTCACGCAGGTGTGGGGTAAGGGGTGGAGGGCTACGTGGCCCGCGCCTGCTGCTGAGAACTGAGTAGTCCGCGGGGAGGATTGACTGAGTGGCTTTTGCTTTTTTTGTTCCACCC
>JBAWJV010000047.1:0-120751 GCA_037356075.1 Neofusicoccum sp. Z40 | reverse complement strand
GGACGAGGACCTAGAAGTGGGAAAAGGCAAGCGGATAGGATACGTGAGGACAAAAGGATGGACGGCTCTTATGTTACCATAGATAGCATCGTAGCCTGATAGAATCAATCAATCAATCAATCAATCACCAAGTTGCTGCTGAGGAAGAGTCTCTTCTGCCTGGCGCTTCAATGCCTGAATGCGATTAATTCGCCTTGCTGGTGGTCGTGATGGTGCTGTCAGGGGAGACGGTCAGCTCACGTCTCCCGGGTTGCCCCAGGGTGTTCTGGAAGAATGCGACCGACTTTCAGGCTTCTTCTGTTCGCTGCGCTTTCTGGCTACGGGGGACTGCGAAACAAGCTCGAGTTGGTTCTGAGGCCGCGGCCGCTTTGGCCGACCCATGGTGGGCGGGCGGGTGAAAAAGAGCGGAGAGAGAAGAGGCTTTTCGCTCGGGCCTTCGCTATCCCATGTCGTCCGAAACTCCCGAGCGGGGCGCTGTTGAGAACTGGGATATTATAAGCGGAAAAGATGCATCTGCTCGGCTGATGGTCCCTTTTTGAGGTACGTCACACGAGCGCAGGCGCTGGGTCAGGCCAATGGGTATTGTCCGCCCACTACTCTGTATTGACCGCTGGATGCAACGCATTCAGTTATGCACCCCAATTCCGATGAAGGTAGTTCGTTGTAGGCATACCGCCGATCCCATTGTGTGGTAACGCGGCTGAGCCTCATTATCTCTTACTGTGCCGCACACGTCAGTAGATGGCATCAGGGTGTAAGATAAGGACTGACTCGTTGAGATGGAGATACTTACCGGCCAAAGCAGTTGGGTGGTCATGATCTCGCCGGCCAGACCATGAACGTGCACACTAACCCGCAGACCCGGAAGAAGGGAGAGAGCATGTGCTGCAGGCCGAATGCCGTTATGAAAGAGAAGTCGATAGAGCCATCCTGCTCGACGGTGCGGACTGGTATATTGAAGCTGCCGGCGTTGCCGTTGGCATCCGCCGTTGCTTGGATGTAGGCAAGCGTAGCGAATCGCGGACCTGCCATCATAAGGCGAATGTTAACATGGCTTGGAGGAACGGCCCGCGCGGACCGAGCCGCAAGCGCTCGAGGCACTACACATGTACTTATCTAATAGCCAGCGCCAGTTCCTCAGCGACGCCACAAGCCGATAGATACTCCTGTTTGAAGGCCTAGCGGCGGGACTGAGCCAAGCGCTGGCGACACTTTTGAAAGAACAAGAAACGACGACGACCAGCCTCGAGAATGGCAGACTCATTGACTGGGATCATTTTGAAAAGGCACATATCTGCGAGCTGTTACATGCAAGCACCACCCGAGCGCCTTTATGCTAGTATATATAGCGCCCATGCCTCTTCTGAAACGACTGCCACCAAGCAGCAAAACGACCTGAATCTTGCTGAGGGGGGAGGTGAGTTTCTGCCGGGCGGCAAGTCGACTTCATGCCGCCTACGGGAGCAATGGGCGGGTTTCTACGGAGTACCATCCTGCCGGTTGACAGACCTCAGGAAAGGCGGTGACAGGAACACCAAGATTCTGCCACAAGCTGAACCCAGCCACCCAGCGACCTTTTCGCCAGTTGGCCGACATTAAGGCGGTATAGGAACATCAAAATTCTGCCCGCCAGCAGGCGGTAAGCCTGCCTTCATGTTCGCATGTGAAAATGCGGGAGCCACCTTTCTTGCACGCCAACGGAGCGGGTGACAAGGGTTCGACCGTTCATTTGGCTTTTGCCGCAACCCTTTGCATGTCCACCGTGAATCATGCCAGTCCCCCTGCAGTAATCACTTGAATGAAGTATTGATCGGACTGATCGCCTCAGTTTCATCCCAGGGCGCCATCCCGAGATTCAAAGTCTGTTGGCTTACTTGATCGAGGCTTTAAGGTGTTCCCTCTACTGAGATGGGCCTAAGAACGACTCTGCCCCCGGCGCAATAAAAGAGCTACCAAGACTATGAGTCCTAGGGCTGGAACAATAAGCCTGGGACTTTTATTAGCCATATAGAAAGTTCTCCATCAGGTAGACTTACTCAGACAATCCCAGCTTGGCTTTGCTCTTTTGTCTACCCCGCTGTCTCTGGATCCTTTCGAGATCTTCAAGCACTTCGCTAACGGACTGGTACTCCACATGCCAACATTTCTTGATCACTAGCCCTAGTACAAGAGAACCTGTGTCCGGGAAGTTCTCTGACCGAAAGAAATGGTGGATCTCCTTCTTTGTGCGGTTGTAATACGGCTGCCTTGTTGTCTCGATCTCAAAGAAGGTGGATCCTATCGCGGAAATCTCGGACTGGATTGAAGGCGTTGGTATGTCCGGGTGCTCGGAATGCACGCTGGCAGCCACTAGTGGTTCGCTCCCGTCTATCGATGAACCAGCAAAGTCGGAAAGTTGCGCGTTGTCGTCCTGATCAAGAAGGACATTGTGTGGACCTATGTCGACCTGTCGTACATCGCTTGAGTGGACGTGTTCGAGAGCCTGGGCTATCTGACGGGCCCAGCGCAGGACATCCTGAGATGGTGGGGTCTGGCCCTGATCGTGGAGTTGGTATAGCCTGTGACGGAGTGGGTATTGGTGACGTTCAAGGACGAGAAAATCGCCGTCTGCGAAACGAAGTGTAGTGATGTTTGGGTGCTGGCCTAAGCGCTCGTAGATAGCACGCCCAATAGCCAGAGCGCGCAGGCTTCGATCACGGTCGCGTGGTGCCTTAATGACAGCTGTTTCTGACTTCGCGTAGACCATGCTCGAGATACCAGCTGACACGAAGGGTAGGCTATATACGATGCCAGTGGTAAGAGATGGTGACTCCATTGGATTCAGTACTGTGACGAGAAGGGATGGACTGATGTTGAAGAGTTGGTGTACACGTTTCGTGGCCAAGAAGTGAGAAGTGTTAAGTTTGACCTGCAAAGTCGTTGATGACAACCAAGGTAAAGATCACAAACCGTTAGCCCAAATTGAAAAGATTTCCGAATCGCGCTTACACCCAGTATCGGCATCCAGATCCTCCACCAGATATATCGTAAAGATGACGCCCGTATTGGAAAACCATGTTGATGAATTGTTGGACTGTAACCCTTTGCGTGGTCGAGAAATCCCAGTATCTGATGGCCGAGTTGGTTAATGTGTATCTGTGTTGCGTTATTCCAAGGTGTCCTATTATGAATCCTAGTTCCGCGGCCATGACTAATTTGCGGGGTTCCTTAGCGGCTTACGGCTGGAGGCTAATAACATCTGCTGGTTAGCAAGCAATCCGCACAAAACACCAACCAAGTTTGTTTCGAGCTTTGCCTGAAATCTAGCTTTTGCCCATTCTCCATTACTTTGTTACAACTTCTACAGTTGGCTGACAGGCACCTGGGTTTCTCACCTTATGACAATGGCTGACAGGCTTCGCCATGAAACTACGAGTGATGCTGAGCTGATTAAGTACTGCTCCAGGCCAAATCTGGAAATCCTCGGCGGTGTATTTGGTGGCAATAGGGTCGTAAGAACATCGGACGAAGCTGTGGTCAAATTCGGCGGAGGGGTAAAAGAGGAGGAGGCCAAGAATCTTGAAATGGCGCGAATTCTACTTGATCCGGATATCGTTCGCGTTCCCCGCCTGTACAGATTCTTCACTCATAACGATGTCGGGTATATCGTTATGGAATACATGGACGGGAGGATTGTGGAACCGCTTGAGTATCCCGGTCTTGCCAGGAGAGTTGGAATCGTACTCAATCACCTACACCAAATCCGAGGCCGCACGTCTGGTCCACTCAAAAGCGGCATCTCACGCGGCATTCTTTGGGACAGCGACAGCCCCATTTTCAAGGCTACTCAGGCCATGGAGGATTGGCTCAACAGGAGAATACTGGCAGACGGTCCCAAACTAGCACTTGGGAATTGCGAACTGGTGCTCTGCCATCTGGACATCGCGCCTCGGAATATTCTACGGCTTCAGGATGACTCTGTTTGTTTCCTTGATTGGGCATCCGCCGGGTTTTATCCTAGATCCTTTGAAGTTGCTGCGTTAAGAATAATAACCGGTCACAATGGTAATTTCAATGAGCTTGTCCTACAGAATATGGGACGATTCAGGGATGGAGAAGAAGCTCAAGTTCGTTCGGTAATGGAAGCCTGGGGAAACAGTGAACGGTTTTACTTGTAAGTACTTCTATAATGCAATATTGGACAGCTGACTTATTCCGGCGGACATAGTAAACCCACATCGATCTCAAATCGAGAATACCTTACATCAGCGGTGGCTGTTGCAAAAGCACAGGCGAGGAGGAATACTATTCGTCACAGTACATCTGTATGCTGCTCCCGTTCCCCGGCCCATGTACTCATCTAATACTCGAACCAGGGCCTGTAGACTCTATCAATGCATTCCGCCAGTCTCCTCAGCGACGCCACAAGCTGATAGATTCCAAGCACCGAATCCGTGGCACCTAGCTTCAAATCCCAATAGACCTCGACTTCCCTATTCTCCAACACATCATCGCCATCGCCATCAGCATCATCTCCACCGCATCATCGCCGTCATCGCCATCTGCATCGACATTGGTCCCCATAGCCTCCGCGGCGCTGGTCCTCGCGGGCAAGCCAGCTGGCCAGCCTCTACCCACCCAAACCTGGGCTGGAAAACCTGGAGTCTGTGATCCGCGATACCCCGGCCGCTGGGCCTGCAAGAAGTCTATAGACTGTAGGTATCAATATCGTGTCTTGGAGTAAAGAGACGAAGAAAAGAGCAACCACTTACACAGCTCCATTTCGCGAGGTGTGCAGAAGCACCAGTATTGTTAGCCAACCATTTCCGCAACGATCAACCGTCCGGCATCAAAATAGAACGGACTGTCGGCCACAGCGTCTCCTCAGCAGCCTTGCAAGCCCGGCGAAGCAGAGCGAGCAGTTTCCAAAGCCCCCCAAAACTCGCCGTAGTGCAGCTCAAATGCTCCATTGGACCCACGCAAAAGATGCTTCCATCCGGCGCCATGCTCGTCACGAAGCAATCCCACTTGTGTCCCACGACAACCCATCCGACGAGCGACGGAAGCGCGATGCTGCGAGCCTCGGTTCTAGCCGCCAGCGCGCTCAGCTTCCGCAGCATCGCCGCGTGCAGGATGGCGAGCTGCATCTGGGCCTCGCTCATGTCGCCTCCCGGTTGCTTGACCTCGACGACCGAAGCCAGAACGACCGTTTCGGTATACGCGTCCTGCAGGGGGCTCAGCGTGACGCCGGCCAAGCGCTCGCTGACGGATTTGTAGACGGCATCGACGCTGGTGCGAGGAGGTGGTGCGTTGAACGCATGCTGGTGATCGGAGGCGGCAAAGGCGAGGGCGAGATCGGCCTTGCGGCCGACCGACTCGCCGGAGAAGTGGGTTGGCAGCATAGCGGGATCGACGGTTTGCGATTGACTGCGCGGATTGGTCAGTCAGCGGGGAGCGGGGGCGCGGGGGGACGCAGCCGCGAACATACATGCTGTTGACCTCGAGGCTGGAGGCGCCGGATTCGGCGACGGCCAGCTCGAGCAGATTCCACACCACCCTCGCCCAGGCGTTCTCGTCCTTGCGGCGCCGGTCGCATCTCGCCGCCTCGTCGTGGACGCGCTTGACGCGTTGCCATGTCGCCTCCAGCTCGGGCGTAGAAGTGGACTGCGCTTCGTCGAAGGCTGAGTGGGGGATATGGTAGAAGGTATTAGGGCTGGCTTCGCGGATGCGGTCGGCGAAGCAGGCGGGGATGACGGCGGCGCCAAAGCGCTCGGACAGGGCGCGATCGAGCTCCAGCGCGGACGGGAAGCCGGGGGCGGACGGGTCGGAGGGATTGACGATGTGGAGGGGCGGCGTGGCTTTGGAGAGGAGGGCCAGCTGCTTGCGGATCGGGCTGGGCGAGCGGCCCTTTCGCCGCGACGGCGGCTTGGGGTCCAGCTTGGGGCGCGTCGACAGCGGCGACGTGCTGCCCGAGACCTGCGAAGCCGAGTCGCTGGGCATCGGGTCCGCCATCCCGATGTCGAGGCGCGGCCGGACGCGGCGGTGCGCTGCCGGGCAGGACGGAGAGCGCTGGCGCTTCGGCCGCGCCGTGTCGGCGACGGGCGTGGCTGGCGGGGTCAAGGACGCGTCAAAGTCGTTGTTCAGCCAGGCGACGATGTCCATGGGCGTGGGCGAGCGGAGGTCTGGTCGGGGCTGTGGTCGGAGGTGCGGTGCGGAGGTGCGGTGCGGAGGTGTGGAGTGTGGAGTGCCGAGTGACGCGTCCGCGTCCGTTGCCGCGACAACCGCAGCATCCCGTGCAACTTGTCTACTACACTCGCCCAACGACAACGTAAAGTCGTTAAATTCTCTAGACAAGCAACATTTCACATCCTTGCACTACCAGCGAATTCCCCTCGGTGCCGGATCGGGCGCAGATGTTGTAGATGAGCACGAATCAACGCCATTGCACTATGCAACGGAGTACAGGAATCAGGACTGCATGTGACAGCTTCTTGACGCTGAAGACAATCCGAACATCCGGGATAACAACGAGTTCACGCCACTGCGGAAGTCATTCGGGCCATAGCTCTCCAGGTGGACGGAAAAGAGAAACGGACATTCATAGGTAGTCACTACTTGCTCACCAACGATATCGACCCGATATCGTTGCTGCATGCTCAGATAACCCTAAGCATATAAACGTCCCGAAATGGGATTGTCAACTCGCTCATTAGAAAAAGCACAATGTCCCATCTTCACACCATCACCCCTCTCTTCTTCCATATCCGGAATGGCCCCCCACATGACCGGCCGATATTCCGATGTCCCCTTCGGTGCATGGCAAGCCGCCGAAATAGCCACACTACAGCTCCCCACCATCGGCATACCCGGCTTGAGCTTGCGCCAGCCCAAGATCCCCACGAAGACCACAAGCACAAAGGTAGCCACTACGGTAATGACCATGCCCAGCGGCGAGTATCCGCACGTCACCATGCCGCCGCCCCAGCTCACGTCCTGGGTCGCGCCAGAAGGGTCCATGCCATCCACCTCAGCGACGAAAATGCTCTGCGAGACGATCCAGTGCAGAAACGCGGAGACGCACATCAGCGGTACCCCCAAGCGGTATGGCACCTGGAGGAAGTAGGTTGAGCGCTGATCGCCGCGGGGATGCGAGACCCGGAGTGCGCGGCGGTGGTGCGCGTAGTGAGACCATTCTGCGGCGAGAGAGAGGCTGGTGAAGAGACCGTTGATGATGACGTAGAGGAAAGAGAGGATTAGCTGGGGGAGGTTGGCGATTAGGACTGTGGCGACGATGGCTGCGTCGCCGGTTTGGGGGATGCTCCAGCCGTTGATGAGCGTGAAGGGGCTGGGCTTGCCTAGGCCGATGTCGTAGAGAGACTGAGCGTCCCCGCGGCCGTATTGTCTCTTGAGGACATGGATTGCGTAGCCGAGAAGGCTGAGAACTGTGATTAGCGCAATGAAGGTCCTGGATTGCGTCAGTCCGTGCTCGATCCTGTTTCGTTTAGGATGAGTGAGATTTACAGAATAGTGGCGGTGGCCCAGCGGGCTTTGCTTGCGGCACTACCACGCCGTTCCTTCTCCATCTTGTAGGCTTTGGGCTCGACGGTGCCGTATGCGAACTGGACGTTCTTTGAAGATCGTCTGTAGGCATCTGCCCTTGTCAGAAGGCACATGCCCTTGGTGGTGATGTCAGGCTGGCGAATGAACGATGCCGCCGCATCGCCTATGGTGACAATAGGCCTGTCTCTAATATTCCAGATAAGCAAAGCAATGACTATAACTTTCTGTTTGCGTTTTAGCTGGGTATTCCTGGCGCAATATGGAGAACGTACCATGGCATTGAACACGATGACCACGACAAGAAGATTGACCGCAACATTCAATCTGCACTGATCTTCCACCACTTCACTGATGCAGTATTCAACGTCATAGCCATTGACACTCCACTGTGAAGAGTCGTCCCTGGAACTCTGCCATGCGCCGTCACTGCAAATTTGTCCTGGCAGGCTGCTTTCAAGGTACGAGTCGGCTTGGGAGCATATCCAGCTGAACCAGACATGTCGCTCCCACGAACCTACTGGAGCCAGTGAGTTGGAGTAGCTTTCAATAGCGTACAAAGATGTGTTTACGCTGCAAGAAACCAGTCCCATATCCGGAGTTCGGATCGAATCCCCGGAGGAGTTGGAGCAGTTCTCATAGAATGTCTCAACAGATGAGCCTGTTTGTACAGTGTATGGAACAGTGCGTATCTCAGGATTATCCCGCGGTGAATTCGAGACAACCAGTACAAGGTTGCGTCGACTGGGAAGAATGGTCTGCGCATAAGCCTGGATGCAGTCCGAATTGTTCAGCCGCTCAAAATAGGATCCATTCTTCGAGACTCCGAGATTTTCTGCGCCAGATTGGATTGTGGCCGGCTTGGTTTGGTAGTCCAAAGTCATAACCCAAGACTTGTTTGTGCCATCAGGAAGATGAAATGTGAAATTGGCGTGCGGCTTTGTGTCGGTACTGTAAGGGTTGATGCTATCTGCAGGTGGATCTGGGAACACTCTCTCCTCAAATGAGCCTCCAGCAGGGAATTCATCAGAAGCATAGTAAATGTCGTAGGCGTTGTTATTGGTGGATATGAAGAATGTGGAGTTGTATCTGCGCGAAAGTCAGCACCTCAGTCGAGCTTGTGCAAAGCGTAGGTGGGAGGTACAGTAGATGCAAAGGGACAGAAGACAGGCCGAGCAGCAACCAGTAGATCAATTTTGCTGGCCGGATTAAGCGCAGATTCCTGAGGCTGGGCACACCGATGTCGAGCCAACCACCATTCTGGTGAGCTGCATCAACGTCTGCTCGAGTAGGAGCCGAGAGACATTGCATACAGTAGTTGCTGGCGCCGAGTATTAGAGTGCTGGCCACGTTGATTATCAAGTGAATACCAAGCCCTATGTGTTCAATATTGTCGCAATTCCCCCGGTGAATAATGGAAATAGCTGAAGCATGGCCGGTCTCTCGACGACCGACGTTGGTAGCCCAGACTGCCACTACTATATTCCCCACTAGAGTACATAGAGACAAGAATGCCCCTACTGTAGCTCCAAAACGCCATCCTTCGGGAAGCCGGCGACGTAGTGATGTCCACGGCTTTGTCAGGAATGTGGGTAGCCAGCTCGGCGTATCGGATTCGAAATCTGATGTGAGCGGGGAGCTCGTTGGTCGTTCTGGAGATGTTTCGTTGACGTCCCTTGATTTGGAGTGATCGGAGTAACGGTTGTTCAATCCATCCGAAGATTCCGCCGAGCTGGCTCGCGGCTGATGCACGCCAAATCCACTTTCGAGCGACGAAAGCTCATATCTTTAAGCCAAGAAGATCAGCAGAGTAAGTTTGAATAGGACTGTCAGGGCACTTACCCCGGTGTGTCTTGGCTCATGCCGCAGCAGGAGCCAAAAATGTATTGACGAATTTACGTGATGCACTATTGGAAGGAGATTGTTGAAACCCAAAAGCAGCCTGCAGCCAAATTTAAAGTCTCCTTAGGAACGACGTGCTAAGATTATTGCCAGGGAAAAAAAGAAACTAACCGTGGGGGCCGATCCTTCACCGCCACATGATAGGCCGGCTCCACTGCAGGCCACTGTCGTTGGGCTCGCTTAATGGATCTTGCATGAGAAGGCAGTGCAGGCTAAGCACTAAATTTAACTTTGCCGCTGGACGATCCTCCTGGCGCTCTTAGCACACAGTTGATTGGAAACTTCGTCTGCCACACAACATTGGAAATGCGATTGGAAGGCTGAGAGGAGGCGGTCGCAACAAACCGCCCCTAAGACGGGAACCGCTGACGTTGGGGAAAGAATATAGCTGCACTCCCGCTGCGCACCGAGAGCGGGACGAGCCGTTGCTCCAGCCCTGACCCACTTGCGAAGAATGCCGACGGGCAGTCGTTTACGATGCTGGTATTGATTGGCTGGCGCGGGAAAACGATCTGCCCGCAGCCTCCCACCTCCTCCCGAAGTCCATCACCCCACCGCCCAAGCGCACCTCCACCTCCCCGCAACTCGTCAACGCTCCGCCCCATCCATCGATCCACGCGATCCAGATCGCCACGGCCGCCATCTTCTCCCCCCCATCACAACGTTACCGCAGTCTCCCCACAAGCGACGAGTCAGGGCTACTCGTCCCAAAGCCCGGAGGGAGGACGGGGTAGGTAGCGGCGCCACGCATCCGCCGGGTCGCAGCGCAGCACCATAGGGGTCCTCGTTGAAAGACACGGGACCGCCGTGCTCGTCGGCGGAGATGGTCGTCCGGAGGCGATTGGACCTCAGGAGCAAGTCACGCTTCGTGCACCTGGCAACGGGGGCTTGTAGGGGCTGCCGCGACGGTCGTCGTGGCGGCCGCCGTTCCTGAATCGGCGTCTCCGGCGCTCTTGCGGCACGGCAGCGTGGTGCGGGCGGGCCCGGCGTGGAGTCAAGGCTGCTCGGCGCCTCAACGCGCGCAAAGCCTGGGTGGGCGGGTATCTCCACGCTGGAAACGCGCGGAGGGCATTGGTTTGTTTCCATCGTTGCTGACGTTTCATCGTGCAGAATCATCTACCGAAGCGACCCATGGCTGCTTCGACCTCCGCTTCCGATGCCTGGTACATCGTGCACAATGCGCCCGTGGTCGTGCAATGGGAGGGAGGACGGCTCGGCTGGCAGACCCCGGCCGAGTCTTGTCGGGCCACTGTTGATCTGGGCTTTAATGCCTCGCGGTACACGGCATTGCTCCGGTTCCGTGTTCCGGTTGCCATTGAAGGAGAATGCGCGGAGGAAGACGGTGCTCTACCTCTTCGTTGACCCCAGCAACTTGGCCGGCCTGGAGCAATGCGCCGCCGGGAACGTCCCGCAGCCCGTCCTCCAGGCTTTCATTGGACGCTGCGCCTCGGTAGATGACGTCGTCGGCCTCCGTGTCTCTCTAAAGCAACCTCTCACCGTCGTCGGTCCAGCTCGAACGGCTTCCCTTTCCCCCTAGTACCGGAGGGTCTTGGTATTGGGCGCGTATTCGTCTGGCAATTACATTACATTAGCCACGGCATCAGCAGGATTCAAGAGAAATTCCAATAGCTGCCGCGACGGCCTTACTGCTGCAATCGGACGCAAGGTAGCGTTGATGGCAACGGGGCACACTACGCGGAGTGTTGAGCTGCGGCATGAGAGTAGCAAAGGAAATAAGAAGAAAAGTAGTAATTTAAAACCTCTTAACTCGTCCGAATTGATAACTCCCGATAAGAACTAATACGGCATCATTCAAAGACCCGGAAGCGACTGAAGGAGCATGTATTTACAGTGTTAGAGAACCTTGAAAGTTTTCCCAGGGCATTTTTCGGAGAGTCTCCAGGTCTCGTTGGATTTGAAAATCCCAGCTCTCATCCACGATCCGTCTGGCAGATTATGGAATGGGATTACGACCAGACCAAAAGTCCCGAGTTCCCTGTTCTCCGATACAACATCTTTCACGAGTGGTACTAGGTGCATGTTACTCAGAGGCCCGTACGACTCCCATAACGGATGCTCCTTGTCTTGGCCAGAGTCCGAGATCCGAAAACTCTCATTTTGACCCAGCGGTAGGGTCCAATCAAGATCCACCTCGGCCCAAAATCCCGCATCATCTTCCAAGTTGAGTTTCTCTCCGCACCGGTATAGTCTCATCGAGTCGGAGTGGTAAGCTTTCGAGAAGAGAACAATCTGACCAGACCGGATGCGGCCATACGGAAAATTTTCTTTCTCGAGTTCGACCTTGTGTTGGATATCACAGTCGGCCTCTCGGATAGTCGTGACGGCCCAGGCCTCCCAAGTGTACGAGGTCGAGCTTGTTGACATCCAGCTCCATGAAGGGGCAACGTAATGCTTTCCGAGGCCAAAAAAGGACGTGCTGACGTGAGCCTTGAACCCTTCACATCTGTTTTCTGCCTTTTTGTTCCACAGGAGGCCCCTATGGAGGTCAGAGCGGAATAGCCCTGCAACGTATTCATCCTCCGTCTCCTTTCCGACCAACTTCGTGACGACGTCTCTGACCAACTTCGCGAACGACGATGTAGCGGGAAGGCGATCTTTCGGATCAGTGAACTGCCTAGCGGTGATGTGATGTTGGCTGGCGGTCCAGAAACGTCCGATGATTTCGCGGGCGTTCCCACGCTTTTCCATGAGCTCCACCCACCGGTGGTTTTTGAGAAGATCAACAGTGAAGTGAGATTGCCGCAGTGCTCTCTCACGAAACTCGTAGCCGTAGCACTCGAATTGCACCGAGTTTGCGCAGAACCTCAGCTTCCGTGGAGACATCAGGGCTTCGTTGAATGTCCAGCCACGAGTTACCCACTTTGATTTATCTAGCTCTTCGTTCGCGAGTTTATCGACGGCCTGGATTTGTGATAGTTTGATGCGTTGTCTAAAGTCGTTCGGATCGTAACCATCAGAGTCCGTTGGTACCTCGTGCACCCAGTATGCTCCCTGGCGTTTAGGTATAAGAGTGGAGCCGAAACCAATCCTTGCGCTTTTGGATCGTGCGGGCAAGAAACCCTCAGCGCTTGACTTGCTCTGGAGCGGAATGATGGTCAGAAACGCGTTGCGGTAGTTGTCCGTCAGCCTTTCAGACTCGTATGCCCAATCTTCGGCATTCTCCCCCTTTCCTGCTTGGATGATGCAGAATGCGTCAATCCAAAGATAGCGGATGCCTAAGGTACGCGTGACAACGACCGCGTCACGGCATGCTGCAGGAAATTTTTCCAAAGGAATGCATCGATAATGCTCGTTCAGGTTGTCCTTCGTAGTAGTGTACGGGTCCTGTACATCCCCCCAGCAGTAGCTGAGGGCCACGTACTTTGGTGCTTCCTGCCCTTGGGGATTAAAGAGCTCTGGGTGATGTGACTTTTCGATGAGTCGTGGATCCTCTTTGCCGCATGAAGTTCCCACGTCAATTAGCCGCGTCGGATACTTGACCACGGTTGGCTTGTGGCATTTTTTACATGCTTTCATGTGTTCGTCCAACCACGATTTGAATGTGAAACGACAGTCACCGTCATCGGGTAAAGGAAACTCTAGCGGTGGTCGTCTGTGGATACCCAGCCATAGTGCTGCTGGGACTATCATTGAAATGTTAGTTGGTTATTTGAGTGCCAAACTCCACAGCAATATCAACTTACTAGGAGGAGCACTGATCCTGAACCATAATTTGAAAGGCTGGTTATCATCCACTTGAACCCGCAGAGAGAGTAGGTGTAAAGAGCCATCAGACAGAGAATGTTCAACATCCTTATCCCTCTCCGTCTCATGATCAAGATCAGTGTGCCATTCGTATTGTGCCTGACTGATGGAAACGGCTGACTGGGCGGAGTGCGTCTCTGTTAGCCCTCGATTTTGTAGTGCCGATTTCAGCAGAGAGCAAAATTGACATCCTTCTGCTGCGGACGCCGTAAGAGATGGAAGACTCGGAAGATTGTCTCTTCTTGCAAAAGGAACAGGCAAGGACATGAACTTGACTTTCTTTCTCCCGTCGATGCCGAATGGAACCACCTGGCGGACAAGATTGACAAAGAATAGATGCTGGCAACCCCTCTCAGGATTGCAACAGTGGATGGCTCCTCCGTAGCTCGTGTCATCGATCTGCAAGCCTTGGCATGTGTCGCATAGCGATGGAATGTTTTCTGTGGTGAGATTGCCGTAGAAAGCGTGGAACTCGTCAACAAGGGTGATGTCTTTGTTGAGTTCCCAGCCGTCCTTGAGGATCTCTTGAACGAGGTTCAAGTCCGCCCCCACGGTCCCCAGTGACAGTCTCATCTCCTGAGGCATTGTAAAGCCCTGTGAGTTACTCGAAGAGGTGCTTGAAGGTCGCGGGATACTCTTGGTCAGCGCGGGAGCTCGCTTTAGTATCTGTGAGGAGCGTATCTGTAGTGCGGATGGGTTGATTTGCAGAGGGCACGTAGGGGACTGCAATTATGTGGATTGGGTTCATTAGTGTTTCTGAAATTCAAGCAGTAAGAAGGAGGATTTATACCCGTAGATTTCGGAAGACGCTAACGCGAATACATTAGTCAGGCGAGATGGGAGCTCTACAATTTTCAGGTCTTGCCACGTATAGCCACATCATTTGCTCAGTTACGTCTAATCTCACATCAGCAGGGCGATATCCTACATGTGATATCTGTAGCACTGCGCATGTTCCAGGAATAAAGCTACACCTCTCCAAATGTTACTTGATATTCTCTCGTCCTCGAGCTCGCGAGCGAATCGTACGTGGCGTATTGGTCAGGATCCTATCAATTTAATCCCGCATTATGACTGCATGAAGTTGCATTACGGCTACGAAGCAGGTAATGGTCCCTGAAAGCTGCTAGGTGGCCATAGATTATTCGATACTAAGCGAATCTCAACGCCTAGCTGCGTGGATGGATGCTCTCCTCTTTTTGACCGGTCACACGTCGCTACGGATATGGCCAAGATCTTCTAGGTAAGGCAAGGCTGAAGGAGGGGCTTGTAGAATGCGTATTATTTCTGACTCTAAAGCTGGAAATTTTACGATAGCGCCTCCTGTTGAACTGCAATTTAGAAAAATTAGGTTGAGCCTTAAGCTGCCTGTAAAACCTGAGGCCAGAGTGTTTGCGGTTCTCTTGTCTACGCTCGCTTTCCCCCAGCGATTGCTATGACTATGCCACATAAAGAGCAGGACGCAGTGCAAGGGAGGAAGAAAAAGATCAGTGGGCAACATGCAATGGCCTTTGCAGTATACCAATAGCTCAAAGAGTGCTCCATTGTTCCATCGAGAATAATATAAATGGACGGACCAAGACGAACGGGCTCAAGGAAAAGCGAAAGTGTAAAAGTTCGTATGACGCCCACAGCCTTGCTCTTTCTCTGCTATTCTTAGATAATTGTAGTACTAGTAGGTAACATCCCAGCCCTTTGCGTAATGAATCATAATAAGACTCGTGTTACGGCACAGCGCCTACCCAGGGAAGATCGCAGGTCAGGGAGAGAGTGGTGCGCGATACGCACGATTCCGCACAGACCTTAGTACAAGAGTCTCGTCGCTACGTAGTATGAAGGCGGAGGCTACGGAGTGCTGAAGAGACGCCAGACTTTTTCCTGCATGTACCCTTGGCTTAGCATCGACACTTGCAAGAAAACGGTGGTTTCTCGAACTTGCGTACCGTATCGACCCCTGCGATATCAAATGGTGTCGGCCCCCGGCGCCACGACCCCGGAGCCTGTACGCCAGTCTTGGTATCTTCACACGATGTTGTCAGGCTAGACTTTCAGTTTGATAAGGCGTTAACCGCCGTGCATCCGGTAAACATAACCCGTCTGCACACAGGGGGCAAGCCTGGTGGAAAGGTGCTGGCAAGTTTGAGGCCGCTGTTAAGGACGCGGGCTTTGGCAATCTTCATCGAGAGTGGGAGCTTGCAGACGGAGCATCTCGCCATCCTGGACGACAGAAATGCCGGGCTCCAGCCACGGACCCGACACTACAAGATGGAGATGCTTTACGAGGGTAGGTATGGCAAAGACATCAGCAACCTGCTCTCTCGTTTCACCCTACGCTCAGCCACAGTACATAGGTCAGCGCCATCCGTCCCCGCGACGATATCGGTCCTGCGATGGCTGCTGGCGAGGAGCCGTCGTCATATGATGAGGTCCAGTCCAGACCCCCGCCTGCCTCAGCTAGTGCTTCAAGTGTCCCAGGAAAGAGTAAGTCGACCCCCGTACTGGCTGTTGAACAATTGCTCACCAGTGCAGGACGAGCTTCCTGTAAGACCTCCGCCGTACCATCCCTAAAGAAATTCGCCGCCTGTCCTCTTTCTCCTTCTGAAATCACCCAGCTACGCGCCGAGGTCGACCAGCTTAGAAAACAGATCCACAATCCACATATCATCCTTGGTACCCCGACGGAGGACGGGTTTATCCTCGACCGCTTTGACGCCATCGACCAGAGGTTATACGCCCTAGAGTCACAAACGGCGAAGGCGAGCAATGTCGAGGCTATGGGGCAACGGCTCTCCGAAGTAGAGGTAGAGCTGGCGAATAGATTCACAACCAGCGAGGAGTTCGGCCAGCAGGATGATTGTGACGCTGTCTGTCAAGCTCACCACCGGTTTTGTTGCAACGCCGGGATGTATGATCATTGATCCGTACAGTCACCAGTCACGATACCCACCAGCACTCTCACTCGTTGCCGGCTGCTTTCCGAAGACTGATTGCACCTTCACTTCGTCGATATTGCTGTGAGAAAAGCCGGATTGATGCTGTCTACCCAATGAGGGTGGCCCTAATCAGCCCCACTCGTGGTCAGGACGTAAACACCGACGCTCGCTGCATAACAACGGCTAAGGCCGCTGCAGCAACGTCGAAATCAACTCGTGCGATCAGGCACTTTTATGACTCGTATACTCAGGCTTTGTTAATCAGCCGGACGAGCTAGGCTCTAGGCAACAGCAACCTCCCTCATTGCATTACATTGGAGCACGTCCTGTGTCTGCCTGAGATTGCTCAGTCTGCTATATGCAGCGTCACGAGTTCGAGTATCTGAGCGGGGTAGATGATCCCAATCGGTGATGGACTTGCTTACAAACGAGGACCTACGGATTCATAAAAGCGGGGTTGGGGAACACGCGACACTACTTTCTTTCATCTTTGATAGGCCAAACATGACTATCGTGGATTGGGACGAGCGTGCAGAGTCTGAACACTACAATCAGTGCCTCGATTGGTTCAAGTCCCTCGGCAAACAGAAGGAACAAATTCCAAAGTGGGTTTCGACTTATCGCAACAATCACCCCTGCGAGCTTGTCGGTTTCTCTTGTGGCTCTTTCAATTGGTGCTTGGAGATCTCTTTCCAAGATGGGGTTAAGTGGATGGTGCGATTCGCAGTGGCGGGAAAGGCGATGGACAGAGATGGTAAAGTTCGCCGGGAGGTCGCGACAATGTTACTGGTAAAGGAGAAGACGACTGTACCAGTGCCTACAGTTCACGCCTGGGGTATTTCGGAAGAGAATCCATTCCATCTCGGCCCGTTCATCATCATGGGCTTTATTGACGGCCATTCTCTTCGGGACCTTTGGCAACAACAACCACCACCAGCAAATGGTCGCATCTTGAGACGTGATATTGAAGAAGAGGACCTGCGAAAAGTTTATCAACAACTCAGCAAGTACCTACTGGAACTATTCGAGCTTAAATTCCCACGAATAGGGGCCCTGGCACTCGGAGAAGAAAACACCATCTGTGCGGATGAGATACCCCTAACTCTGAAAAGGCAAGAGATTGAGGCGCACGGTGGAGTCAGGGTAGGCCGTAAGTTCTATATCCAGATCAGTCAAAAATTAGACCAAGACTGACTTGCTGTAGAGAGTCATCCTCAACATTTTTCCTCCGCTACCGAGTTCTTCGACTATGTTGCCAATCAGGACCTCGAACACTTGCAAAAGCAGCCGAATTCTGTGGACAACGCCGAAGATGCCCGCGCGAAGTACATTTTTCGTAGTCTCTTCAAGGCTTGCGTACCGCTCTTCGTGTGTCCAAACCATGATCAAAGCCCATCACGAATACTCAACGAAGACCTACGATTTGGCAACATTCTCGTGAGAGACCCCTCGGACCTGACAATTGTGGCTGTTTTCGACTGGGAGTGGACTTATTGTGCGCCTTTCCAATTGTTCTACTCGCCTCCACGATGGCTTTTGATAAAGAATCCAGTCCATTGGAATGCCTCGGAACGAAGCTGGTATGAACAGCTATTCCGCATATTCCTAGAAGAGCTGGAAGGGGTAGAGATGCTTGTTGAAGGAGAAAATGGATGCGAGCGCGAAGAGAGGCTGTCAGAGCTCATGCGACAGTCGATGGAGGATGGAAAATTTTGGTTTCACGAATTGATTTATGAATGCTTCGACGGACCTGCTAACGCGGCATGGAAGACGCTTCGCAAGCTGAGACCGGAGATTGATGAGCTGAGCCAAGTATCGGAATCGGAAATTGAAGAATTTGTCGAGCGGAAATTGAAGCAATTGGAGACGTATAGAGTAGAGGTGGCTGAACGGGGGAAGGCGCCGAATGAAGATAATAAGTAGACATCTGAGTCTCTCCGAGAAAGCTGAGATATAGCTTTAAAGTTAGACAACTGGGACAATGGCCCATTGAATCGAAATGCTCCGAGGACTCTTGAATAAAGTTTAGTTTTTCGTTAGGCGGTTGCATGGTATGAATGTGACGGCTTAGTTCAGTGTATAATCGTGACGATTGTATTTATCTTGAGCTAAGCATCAACCACATGTCCAATACGTTACCTGGAAGTTCCCTCATTCTCCTTTCTTCGCATATCCTGAGGTGCTGCCGTCGTCACCAATACCATGTCCAAGCCGCGAGGACGCGTCAACCCATGGTAGGATAGAATCGGAGTGAGTGTATGCTGTTGCTGCCAGAGCGCAGAGGTCACATTATACGTCCATCGCTGCTTTACTGATGGATAAAAGTAGACAAATGAAGAATAAGAATCACTAAGAATCTGTTCCGTGGCGTCCCTCTTCAACTTACACCGTTTCCTGATTCCGCGGTTTCCTACGCAATCTCTGATGCAGATTCTGAAACCTCCTTTTGTTTCCGTGTCCCACATCCTGTTCACCGTCATCTACGTCACTACGTCCGCTTGAAGACCCGACTTCTTTCTCCTGGGCTGACCTATATTCTTCGTTATTGTGTTGGTTCCGTGAACGAGGAAAGATGTCCTTGAGGGCAGAAGCGTAGGTTGCCAGTTTTTTATCGTACACAAGAGCAACGCCTGTGAGGGAGAGTGCAACAACCGCGAGGCCTATCATGCTTCCCACAAGAGCCCCACCAGGGAAACCACCCATGCTAAATACGCTTGTGGCAAAGCTCATTGGGAGGAACGTGGCAGTAACATACGTGAAGACGCGGATATCCTCAGCGCCGCGGAGGTTTAGATCGTCTCGAATGTATTCCCGCGTGCTTTCGAGTGAGGCCCTCAGAGACTGTACGTTTGCTCGGCATCGTTGTAGAGCTCTGATCTTCTTGTCGTTTGAGACCAGCATCTTGGTGATAGTTGTTCGATATCGGCGTTCGTCGTTTCTGGTCCAGCGAGGTTTCTCTGGTGCGCGGTCTTCCTCCCTTCTTTTCCATCTCTCGATGTGCTCGATGTTCTCACCGAGATCATCATCCAAGACTCTTAAGACTTGTTCGAAAGCCTGCGACTGTTGGCTGAATTGTAAGTAGTCTTCGCCCTTCATTTTAGAAATGAACCGAGTTGCGCTGTCGGCATCCTCGAGTGCGTCTGCTTTCTGTCTGGCCTCTTTCCTTTTTAAGGCAATTCTCAAGCGTAGCAGCCTCTCGAGGAATGCGTATGATCCATTCTCTACAGATAGCTGCCCCAAAAGCTCGTCCGAAGACCTTTTGGAGGTTCCAACTGCATGGGCTCTGATGTCTCCGAGGTCCGCCCTGATTTCGTGCATGATTCCCTCTGTTGAACGAGTAATTTCGTCAAGAATCTTGTCGAAAAGCATAAGCTCGAGCACTTTTCGTTGTCTCCACGGTTGTTTTCCTTTTTCACTTCCAGGCAGTCCGTCTGGTTCAAGCAGCCCACGAAGCTCCGTAGTGTCCACTTCGAACATCTTCTCGCCATTCCCTGGCCTGTATTCGATGAAATGGCAAGTCCAGTACCGATCGAAGAAATCGCCATCAAATCGAAATCCCATCGTGGCTCTGGCAATCAATCTGGATGCCCTCTTTGATTCACTACAAGGAAACCGGATTCGCCTCGGTTCTGGTATACCACTGTGTCGATGAACATCTACATCTCCTTGTAGTTGATAGAATGCCAAGTGTAATTCTGTCTTCCAAGTGTTCAATGCTGCTGTCGTATCGTCGAAAAAAAAGTTGTCGTAAGTTGCATGCCTCTCGAAGAAGACCTCCAAACTCTCCCTTTCCGAAGCTGGTGCCGATTGGCTGCAAACCTCAGCGGTAATCATGTCCCCGCAAGGCAGCCAGATGAGCCGCTTCTTGACTATGCCATTTTCTGGACTCTTTTCACGAGATTTGAGTGCCCCGAGTATCTCATAATTCTTAAGAGGGGTTTCCCAGGTGTTGCTCGAACCCCCATTCCTTTTCCTTTTGTTCATTGACCTCCGGACATCTACGATAGTGCCCCTCGTCCTATCATCGCGTGTAATATCACAATTCAAAGATTCCCAGACAAAGTGATTCTCCCGGTCAGGAGCGAATGTGAGAAATTCGGGTTCGCTGTAGAGCCACTCGTCTTGGGGCTCAACAATGCTTTCCTGGTCAATGAGGTTATTGAAGGGCATGTTTTTCCTTGTTACAACCACTTCTCTGGTCATTTTAGCTTCCTGAGTAAGGGAATCAGGACCGGATAGTTGTTTTTCTTCCGTGGTAATGGTCTCCGTCGGGCTTCGCTGGTTGGGAGTCTGCTCGACGGAGCCTCGCGAGCTTCTTTCCAAAGTCTCCTTGGCATGCTTCCACAGCACGTAAGGAACTTCAAAAGAGGCGTGCCAGTAAGTGTCACGGTAATCTCCGCTCGCAAATATTTCTGGATCCTTGGTGGCGTAATTGAGAAATCCAGGAAAAAGACCATTTGCCCGTGAGCTTCGGAAGAGAACTGCTCTGGCTTCATTGATGGTTTCATCCGTCGACGCTCGATTGATTCTAGATCCTTTGCATGCCATGGTGAGTGCCAAGGTGTATCTGAGTGGGCTCTCCCATCCATTCGTCTGGTTCTCCTCATGGCTGATCTGAGCTGCCAAAGTACTTCTCCATACATCGACAAGGCTGCTAGACTCTGTCATGCTGAAGAATCGTGAATCCATGCAGTGGAAAAGTGCAGTGTCTCTTGATCGGAACATGAACCTGCTTTCGCTCGAAGAGCGATAGACCGCAAGCATTCGTCGTTTCGAGGCAGGGTTCTCGGTTGTGAAACGTTTCAGTATCTCCCTCTGGGCTTCTTTGGACGAGTATCTTCTTGAAATTTGTTCCATCCTCTTCTCTTCGTCTGAGGATCCCTTTTTCTCCTTTTTCTCTTCCACGTCGATTGATTCATCATCGTCGACCTGGAGAGCCTCGATGGACTTCAGGGCTTTCCATATCCAGACATGGTCTTCCAGATAGTAGTTCTCGCTCTTGGTTATCTCATCTGTCGACCTCGCAAACGCGTATGGGCCACGCTCCGGCCTTTTGTCGGCTTTTTTGAGCTGCGCCATCCAAGAGTCGATCATGGATCGGATCATATCTTTTGGCAAGTCCTCCTTAGCCGATCCAGATGTAGACATGCTGTGAAACTCTGCTGCTTTGATGAACTGAAATGCGGTGTCGGTGAGAGAGTTCGGGCTCGAGCATCTGAGCTTTTGTCCACCCCGCCTCTCAATGCGCCGGCCTGAGGCCCAGTAGTTCGGCCCAAAGGAGTCCTTCATAGAAGGGATTTCAGCTGATTTGAAAACCCAAGCGATGTGACCCTTGCAAACTTTGTGTATCCTTGATGACAATTCGAGGAGTTGTGCGT
Organism: Neofusicoccum sp. Z40; assembly: GCA_037356075.1. NCBI lineage: Eukaryota > Fungi > Ascomycota > Dothideomycetes > Botryosphaeriales > Botryosphaeriaceae > Neofusicoccum > Neofusicoccum sp. Z40. The sequence continues at coordinate 99,237 of JBAWJV010000047.1, read as the reverse complement.
AAGTTGTGCCCCACTCTTCCCATGCCGATGATGAGTCATGCAAGTCTTGTTCCTCTTCCATCGGAACACCGTTGAGCAAGATTGTCGGAATTGTCCCCTGATGCATTATCTTTTCCAGAGCATTGAGCTTATCCTTGACAAACCGGTGAATCTCAATCAAGAATTGAAAAGCAACACTGCTCATTGGTACGCATTAGCAGTAAGAGTTAACGTGGACATGGGATAAAACTTACAAGCTTGCGGAATTGACCAAGCGATGACCAGACATGTCTCCACATGTCAAAGCTACACGGTATCCGTCATCTCTGATGCCAGACACTTGGATCTTTCTGATGTCGTTGTCACCATCCGCTCCAGAACCATTCCATTCAGACCCATGGTCCACCGCGTCGTTGGCAGGGACCGGGATACTGCAGACGGAAAGTATGTGCTCCAGGTTTCTGCGAACAGCAAAATCGAGCTCGGGGTCAGTTGAGAAGCTAATGTCTTGGAACGCTTTGGCCGAAAATGCATCCCGCATGCCTTTAAGTTTCCACGCAGGAACGAGGTGGCATGGATGCAATGTCACGAGCTGCAGTTGGTAAGCCACGGTAATCTCTAGCCGTCCGAAACTTGCGAATTCAGTTTTTGCTGTACCTTTCGGAATGTCGATCTCGTGGCGCGCGTTGTCCTTGGGGTCTTTCTTCAGCCGACATGGCTTGCCATTCAGAAAAGCTGTCACGACCAGCTCGACCGAAATTGGGGCATCGTCGGCATTCTCCTGCGCCTCTGAGTCAGCATTCGGATCTTGGTAACAAGCCTTGGTATTTGCCTGCGCTTCTGGGCCCACGTTCGGAGTCGAGTCACTGACAGAGGTTGGGCTTTTGTGAGACCTGACTAAGCTGAAGTTTCCGTTTCTCAGATCCGTAGAGTAAGAATCGTCGGAGTAATTTGCATTGTTGAATAGATACTTTTCGTCTTGCCAGTCTAGGTCCCGGATAAGAAGATCAGAGTCCAGCGCAAAGGGTGAACTGAGCCACTCGTGTGAATTGAGGGCTTTGGACTGCTCAACAGAACCTCGCGAATGGACTACAGGCTTACACCTTTCCAGTACGTATTGTTGAAAAATCGTTCCATCGCGGGCGAAGTATTGCATTCGGAAAGCGTAACCTTCTACTTCGCGCGTGAAACGGGGCCAGCGGTCGCAAATAAAGTCCAATTGCGGGTTCTCAAAACCTTTCAAGCGGAATCCAATGCCGTAGCGATAATCGCTGCAATTCGCCACGAGGTCTTCCGCACGATCTTGGACGTAGTATGGCGCCGGTGTGGTCCAGCGATCAACACAGAAGAATCCTGATCGTCCAGCATCGAGTGACTTCGTAATCTGAACGATTTGGCCATGCGAGTTGACGCTTGCAGTTGTTCCCTTGTCACCGATTGATGCATAAGAGCTCGCACTCGAGGAATCGGCCGTGTTCCTGTGGGGCTGCCGTCCATAGATGGCGCTGTCGGAGGCAATGAATTGAGCGAAATCTTGAGCCTGGACTTCAGAACGAGACTTTCCCTGCAGTTCCGTACCCTCTTCAACTCAGATGTTAGCAGATCGCACACACGTTTCGCTGGACGTCATACTATAGACATAGTCCCATACTTGTTCCTCTGTGAGATCGACGTAATGACTTCCGCTGGGCTCTGGCTCCGAAGCATCGGCGCTGATTGAGACCACCGGATCCGTAGAGAGATGTACAGTGCCCGGATCGACTGACTCCCCGGGAGGGGTCACGCTTTTGGCGGAAGAATCTGACATTTGAGACTCCGACGGATAGTGGACACGTTCGAACAACGTGTACTCAGTGGAGGGATCTCAGTCAAAGCAAACTGATGGTGGAAGCAACGAAGTGGAAGGAGTCAATTCGGTGAAGAAGGCCTCGAGGCGTAAAAGCGCCTCAAATACTCCCCCGGAAAGAGTCTCGGCGTAACACTCAGGATTGATTGTAATCTAAATCGGATGTATGAATATTGGTTGGACCCGAGCTGCAGCCACTCAGCCGCGCTGAGAACTAATTTCGGTAACAGTACGCGAGATGCTGCTTCGTGAACCAGCCACCAGGCGCGAAAAAAGCAAGCACGCATATGCTCAACCAAACGCCTTGCACTTCAGCAAGCCTCGCTCCACTTATCGGGATCTACAGAATATTCACAGACGAAGAGTGGGCGCCAGACGTGCCATTGAGACATACGCGAAACGAAGGACCAATTAAAAGCAAAGCTTTAATCCAATCAATCAAGCGTACATACACACGGAATGGCGGGGCTGAATCCGAAAGTGCGTTCTCACCACACCCTTGCCGGATCCACCCGCTTAACTACCGGGAAAGACATGTCAGCCTTGGTACTAGCCAATTGCGTGACAAGTTCATATGCAAGAGTGCGTCTTGTTTCTGTTTCTCGGAGACATGTAGAAAAAGGCATATATAAACTACGGGAATAAAGATACACTACGGCTGAAAGTGGGGATGCATGATTATTAGTTAAGCGCTATGCAGTCGGATACCACCCTCGTCTCCTCAGCTTGGGCAAAAATCAAACACTGACGCGGATCCCGAGAGGCTCCGCATTTGATGACTGATGTTGCATCATGACACTGACTGATATACGGTGAGGTGGCGGGGCGAAGTGCAAGTGTTTCTGAAGGCACATGTATCCGCCGTGTCCCGCTCTGGCTCTCCAAGTGGCCCGCAGTCTTTTGTACAGCCACAGCACAGCAAGCGTTGACCTTTACTCGAAGTCTGACCCTCCCAGAATTTATCTTCTGGCTCTTCATGAGCGAGTGAATCCCCACCAGCGACTTAAGTCTCAGCCGCAGTGTGACTGGGCTTACACTGATTCTCATAATTTGAGTTCCCTCATCGCACTCAAGTGCAACCTACCGCTGGAGGAGTACTGTGGCCAGTTTTATATTGTCGCACTATTAATGTCTCCGCTACCTATTCTCTTGGCAGGTTTTACTGGGCTCTAATCATAGTCTGACGTACTCTTCAGGCCGCCTCATTATCCACCCTGGCACCTGGACAAGTTGGCCTTACGGGCGTGTTTTTGGTGCAACACTCACTTTGGACCACCAAAGTGGCACGTTACCGATCGCTTTCCTGGCTTTCTTCGTTACCACTACTGGCACAAGTTTTCAAAGAATCTGTTACTTCTTTATCCAAGCCATATATTCTATACAATGCCCTTCAGACGGATTCCACCACCAGCGCCAAGCAACTCTGCGAAACTCTGCCAATAAATGCTGTTAGCGGTTTCACGAGAATTATACAAATGACCTGGGCATGGCGCCAAAATACAAGACGTCCATACCTGCGGAGCCTACCACTTCTTCTCTCCAGCGTCTGCTGTATCACTCTTGCCAGCGGCTTTTCTCCCAGGGTAGGCTCAATATGATTGAGTCCTTGGATATTACGCGACGCAACTGCGTAGGTGAGATGAATACATCTTTAGTAATCTACATATACATGAGAATAATAATTATATCCTGCACTTGGTCCTCACACAACGCAGCGACTCCGTCAGAAACGCCTGTCCGCTGCAATAGACAAGCGTCAAAACTCACTTCTCCTCACCCCACCATCAACGACAAGCCCTTCTCGACCATAACCTCCAGCCACGTCACATCGCTACCCTCATCCCTACGGCGCCAGCACTCGCGCACAAACTCGTGGGCGAGCATATGGTGCGGCATGCGGCTGTGGCCACACAACTCAGCCCACCGCTCGTCGACCAGCGTCCGGTCCGCCAAGCCCTCGACCTCAGGGCCGACGATAAGCAGGAAAACGCCCTCGAAGTAGGCGTGGGGGAAGGGGCGCGGCTGGCCGGTGCGCAGCAGAGTCAGCGCGTACGCCGTCAGCATCTCCTCGTGCAGCGGCGGTGGCCGAGAAGAAGCGATGCTGCCAGCTCCCTCGTTAACGCCGCCGGGATGAGTGGTGTTGGTATACGCGGACGATGCTGCTGCTCTTCGGGCGCACCGCCTGCCCGCCCTCCGCGCCTGCTCGAGCATCAGCAGCCCGAGGATGCGGCACGCGTCGACGAAGCGCAGGTCCGCGTCGCTCGCTCTGCCCGGCGCGTCCGCCTCGACGGGCTTCCACCGCACCAGCGCCTGCTGCAGCGCCTGCTCCTGCTCGGCGTCCCTCGCGCTGAGCCCGCAGTCCACCACCGCGCGATAGTACCGCCCCACGAGCCCGACAAGCAAGCACAGCGACGTCGCCATGCGCGTCATCGGATGCAGGCACGCGACGCTACGCCACCGCTCGCGCTCCATCTCGAGCCGCAGCGCCGCGCTCACCGGCACCGGGTGCGCCGCCGGCGCCAGGAACGAGTACGCCATATCCAAATAAACGTACGCACCAATCAAGTACACCGACATAGCCGCTGCGAGGTCGCCACCGCCACTGCGCTTCTTCGCGCCCGCGACGTCGTCGTCAAGCACGGCCGTGGCCGCCTGGTGCTGCAACACGAGCTCCAGCGCCGCGCGCCCGCCGCGCAGGTGCAGCAGTCCGCAGTCCTCGCCCGTCGCGTCGAGCCACTGCATCGCGACGGCCAGCACGGTCGCGCTAAGCGCGACGCAGTGCACGCGGAAGAGCGAGGACGGCACCGCTCCCGCTCCGCCCGCCAGGTGCGCGGCCACCTCGGCGCGCAGGGCGGCGATGGCGTTGGTGCGGTCCTCGAGCGCGAGGGGGGGTGGCGGGGCTGGGGCGGAGCGGACGACGGTGCCGGACAGTGGGGCGGAGGGCGGGAGGCTGCGGTGCGCGGAGCAGAGGCTGCGGATGGCGTGGTGCAGGGCGGGGGAGCGCTGGATGTGCGGCGTCAGCGCGGTGGGCAGCGGGGTGCCGCTGCGGAGCTTGGCGGAGCAGAAGTCGCTGCACATGGCGGACGCGAAGTAGTGCAGCGCCGCGAGGTGCGCGCCGGGGGGGATTTGCTTCGGCAGTGCCACTGCCGGCAATGCGGAGGAGGAGGAGGAGGAGTAGGATTGGCTGCTGCTGTCCAAGACGGTCGTTTGCCACTGGTCGACGCGCCGCGGGCCGCTGCACGTCTCACCCCGGGCCAGGCACCGGTGGCATTGTGGCTGGGCCTCGTCGCACTTGACGCGCCGCCGCTTGCACTGGGTGCACCCGGTGCGCGTCTTGATCTGCCGGGGCTGCAGCGGCGGCATCGTGGCAGAGGACTCGGGATGAGGCGGGCCGTGGGCGGCGAAGCGCACGTGGAACTGGGGGCGTCGTCGCGATTTGTCCATATGCGTGTTGTAGAGAGTAGGCACGGGGTACGGCGGGCGGGAATGCGTTGGCTCACAGGGGTTTGTTTGGATGGAAGTTTAAATGACTCAGGACCGAGGCCGAATACGACTGCTTTCCAAGTCCCATCGCCATATTATGTCGAGCTCCCCGATGAGAAATCAAGCCTCGAATAAGACAGATCTAGTCTTCTGCCGCCCTGAGCCCTCGGATACATTGCGAATCCACTCATCGCTGAAGATCTCGCTGGGCAGGAGCACTACATAGGCTTTTTCTTGCGTTGCTGCTTGCATGAGCAAATCGAGGACATGTTGGTTTTTGGCTCGCAAGGTACGTCATGTTTAATAGGCCAAGTTCGTACATGCTAAGACCACTTGGCAATAGCCAGTGTCCGCCAAGATAAGGCTTAAATCGGCGGGTAGCACAGACACGGCCAGTCTCAAGCACTCCCGGATCCGACAGTCTCCGTGGTGGTTGCTGAGTCATGTGGGTTGCCGTTTCGGGAAGAAGTGCGAGCTTTTTCTTGTCTCACACTGGCCAAGCCCCGCGTTCCGGTGCCCGAGCTACAGAGTTAATCGCTCAGACTCACCCATCTTTGTCATCGGACGAACGTCTTGTTGGTCATCCGTCGAATTCCGTCCCCCGTCTTTAACATGCGCCGAGTGTGCCTAGCTCTACTGCCTATTAAAGTAGCAGACTGCAACTTCACCAAACAGTAATATGAACAACTTGAAAGATTCTGAGAAAGTGTTGAAGCCTCAAATCAACCAGTCCACCTTGCCTTCGCTGTCATTGTAGTTATTATGTTCCTCACCCCTCAGCTCGCCTTCCAGGCGCTGGCCAGCGCGGTATGTTTGGAACAACCTTACATTGGAATTTCTCTAACGTGTCTCCCAGTTCCTCGTCTGGAGGCTATCCTTGGTAGTCTATAGACTGTACTTCCATCCTCTAAGCAAGTGTGAGTACTGCTTCCAACTTTATATGGGCTCCTACTTATTCGTTGATGATAGATCCTGGCCCGAAGTATGCTGCAATTAGCGGACTCCCAACTTGGTACTTTAGCACGCGGGGCGACCTGGTGCACTGGACGCACCGCATGCATGAGGAATATGGCGAGATTGTGCGCGTCGGCCCCGGCAAGCTCAGCTTCATCCACCCGCAGGCATGGAAGGATCTCTACGGCCATAGCAAGAAGGCCGTTGTAAAGGACCCGCACGACTATGCGGCTGAATACAACGGCGTGGAAAGTCTGGTAGCTACGCTTAAGATGCAAACAAAACGAGTATCTTGCTAATGTCGGAATCTCCTCCTCAGGTAGCCATCTTAGACGATAGAGAGCACAGCCAGATGCGCAAGATCTTCAACCACGCCTTCTCCGACAAGGCTCTCAAGCAGCAGGAGCCACTCATCCAGCGCTACGCCGACCAGCTCATCGCCAACCTCCACCGTACCGCGGCAGGCGGCCAGGAGACGGACATGGTCAAGCACTACAACTGCACTACCTTCGACATCATGGGCGAGCTGGCCTTCGGCGAGGCTCTCGGCCTGCTCGACAACTCCAAGTACTCCCCATGGGTACGTACAGCACCATCCCTCCTCCACACGCCCTCCAGCAACCCGCTAACCTTCCCCCCCAACAGGTCCAGGCCGTCTTCAGCGGCCTGAAGGCCCTGATGCTCGTCCACTTCGCGCACGAGTACCCCCCGCTGGCAGCGCTGATGTACTTCCTAACGCCAGCCTCGCTCAAGGCGATGCGCGCATCCCACTTCCAGCACTCAGCCGCCCGCGTCGAGAAGCGGCTCTTAGCCGGTGCCGTCACAGCCAAGCCAGACCTCTGGACGCTCGTCCTGTCCCGCGGCAAGGACCTGCTCTCGCGCCCGCAGATGCACGCCAACGCCGCGCTGTTCATGCTCGCCGGCACCGAGACCACGGCGACGCTGCTGAGCGGGCTGACGTTCCTGCTGCTCGAGAAGAACCGCGACGCGATGGCAAAGGTGGCCGAAGAGGTAAGGGGCGCGTTTAAGAGCGAGGACGAGTTGGGCCTCGAGTCGCTGCAGCGGCTGCCGTATCTGAACGCGTGCTTCGAGGAGGCGCTGCGGTGCTACCCTCCCGCGCCGGCCGGCCAATCGAGGCTGGTGACCGGGGAGGGGGCGGCTGTGTGCGGGGAATGGCTTCCCGCGGGGGTGAGTGCACGTTGACCTTTTACCCTTTTCCCCCCCTCTACCATATTTCATCGGGATTTCTAGATTAACGTCCGCGCGTGCACTCACTTCCTCTCCGTCTAGACTCGAGCCGTTGTCCCACAGTGGGCGGCGAACCACTCGCCCAGGAACTTCAGGGACCCGGATTCTTTCATCCCCGAGCGCTGGCTCCCGGATGCGAAGGCGTTTGAGAGCGACAGGCGAGACGCGCTGCAGCCGTTCTCGACGGGGCCGCGGAACTGCATCGGCAAGAAGTAAGACTAAGCACCTGAACCCTCCCTCCAGTTACTGTTGCTGCAGAGGCTGACGATGAGCAGCCTCGCGTACCACGAGATGCGCATCATCTTCGCGAAGGTGCTGTGGCACTTTGATCTTGAGCTTGGCACGGGGTGCGAGGGTTGGGCGGATCAGAAGTCCTGGGCCTTGTGGAGCAAACCTGAGCTGTGGGTTACTTTGAAGCCAGCTCGACGGGTGTAGACTGTGCGAATTGTTGGGAAAGGAACAGAAAGTAAAGCCGAAGCGCCTTGAGTCATGGCAGGAGGAGACAGGCTATGTCATGCATGGTGGACGAGCGAGACGAACTCAAGAGCAAAGTTGGAAAGGCCCTGCATCGCTGGCTGAGAGGGGCATGCACTTTCTTTGATTCGATTTACGCACCGTTGATGATTACAGGGAGATAGGATTCAGGTTAGCCGGCACGGGAAAGCCGGCTGGCTTACGGTCTGTTTTGTTGTTCGCATCCAAAAGCATCGTCGGGATGATCATGGGAGATGGCGTAAATAGCTGGGTTCGCAGTGGCAGTGGCGAGCCGGCCTCGCGAATAAAGGTGGGGGTGGAAAATCGGCAAGAGATTTGCCTAACCTACAGTTGATTGATTGATTGATTTTATCAGGCCACGATAACATTTGTGGTAGTATAAGAGCCGTCCCTTTCGCGTTCCCTCCGTACCGTATGTCCTTGACCTTGTTTTACTTCTTAGCCCGCACTCTTGTAGGCTTACAGCTCCCGTGGAGCTTCTATTATGCTACCATCCTCCCCGTAGTGCCCGGCCATCCGGCCCGCTTGCTGGACGAACCAGATAACTGCATGCACTACCCAGAGATCCGGTTCCCACTTTTCTTTTGGTCCATCAACTGGTTTCCCAGTGACGGTCCTCCCACACACCCCAACCTCCTAAAAGAAATGACATACTCACTTCACCTCCCTGTCGTCTAACTTAATCAATTCAAACCTTAACAGGCTCTAGCACCCTTGGTGACTCCGAAGCCAAGCCGGATAGAGGCACCTCGTTACACCTATGTGAATCTTTAGTGGGGTTAGTCCCGTCATCCGTGGCTGCGCCGCAGCGCTTCCTAAGGAATTGCACCCCATAATCCTCATTAACATCCATCATCCCTCCTACCTGCCGTGTGTGCTGTAACACCGCGGCCCAAGCGCCTGCCGGATCGGGACGTTGTGCGAATACGAGTACCAACTGAGGTGGCCAGGGCTCGTGCGTCGGCGACCTACGGGTTGACCGGTTGGTTCTGGATCGGTATCCTATGATCAGTTACTACTAAGGTGTGGTTCGTGTAGAGTTAAATCGGTTTACTACTATAAGAGCGTTATGTAATGGGTGTATCTTATGGCTGCCTAATTTGTGCACGGCCCTAAGCAACAACAAAATTGGGACGGCGCTTAACTCTATAGAAAAGTACTTTTATGTACGAGGGCACTGATTACGGACAAGTAACGGACATAGTGCTTCCAGTACCTAATGGGGTTAACTTCAGAAAGGGCGGTTGAACGGCGGGAAGTAGAGAGTCAGTAACAGCCTTAGCTTGTCTCGACTGCGGGCTATGCAGTTAGGCCTGATGCGACAGCGAATTTGTCAGCCCAAATACTGCTGCCTGCTACCGGTAGTTCACCTCTTCCGTTCCCGAACTTATTCTATATAAAGTTTACTTCCACAGTGGGTGGAAGTCGCAGAAATCAGACAGCATTCAGACAATCAATCACTCACATTATCCACCAGCAGCCAAATTTCACAAAGAAAAAAACATTCCCAATGGCCTCTTACCTCGTTACCGGCTCCTCCCGCGGCCTCGGCCTCGCCATGGTCACCATTCTTGCCTCCAAGCCGGCCACCGAGATCGCCAAGGTATTCGCTTCAGGCCGGTCCCAATCGGACAGCCTCAAGAAGCTGATTGCCAGCTCTGGCGGCCGTGTCGAATGGGTGCCCCTCGAAGTCGGCGCCTCAGAGAGCGTTAAGAGTGCAGTCAGCAAGGTCGCCGAGTCTCTCGGCGACAAGGGCCTTGATGTGCTCATCAATAACGTAGGAATCGGCACTAAGGATATGGGCAAGACCGAGAACATGTGAGTGTTGCCTGGAACATCGATCGCTCGATTAGTTTTGAATATTAATATCTAGCAGGACGGACCTTGATGAGGCCATGAGGATCAATGTTTACGGCACTCACGAGGTCACGAGCGCTTTCCTGCCCCTTTTAAGGAAGGGTATACAGAAGAAGATTATCAACATGTGAGTGCACCAAAGGTGGAGCCTGCTACGTCAGAGACTAACTCCCTTGAAGCTCCACGACGTTCGGCTCCATCTCCATGGCGCACGCCTTCACATGGGTCCCGGCGCCCGCCTATAAGATCTCGAAGGCAACCCTCAACATGTTGACGGTCCAGTACGCCCTGGACCTCAAGGAAGAAGGCTTCACCGTTGTAGTATTCAACCCGGGCGTGAGTATCCCAATACCCTGTCCGGCTCTTCCTCTGTTTCCATTTGTGGATGCTGACTGTTATGAGCAGTGGTGCAAGACCGACATGACTGGCGGTCAGGGCGATCTTACGGCGGAAGAGGGCGCGCAGGGAGCGCTGGATCTTGCCTCCCGTATCACGCCAAAGGACACTGCGAAGTTTTTCAACGTCCACGTTGCGGGATGGGAGGACAAGCCAGTCCCGAAGGATTACGCGGGCCAGGTCCTAGCTTGGTGAAGGGATCTTGTTGCATCTCGTGAGCATCAGGTGCCCGGTTGAGGGCGCATGACCGGAGTAGATAGAGGAGGGTATTCACAAAGGGAAGGTCGGCACTGTGGTTTCATTCCCAGGCGTCACCAACGTCAAACATTCCTGTCCAAAGCCTTCCGCACTCGGTATCCACTCCACCTCTCAGCGCCATGATGAACTGCCTACCTACTCCCCGCACCTCACCTCCGCCCACTCCCTCAACTCCCCATCCCCCCTCAGCCTCTCCATCTCCCCCCTCTCCAACACCGCAAACACCTCCATCCCCTCATCATCCCCCTCCACCCCACCCTCCCTCCTCGGATAAATAAAAAACGTATTCCCAAACAACCCCGACGCCAACCTCAACGCCCTCAGCGCCCCCCACCCAAAATCATGCGTCCGATAAGCTCCCATCCCACTCCAGCTGGACACGACGCTAGCCAGCACCCCAGGCGCAAAACTGACGGTCATGCGGACGCCGGCGCCGCGGCCCTGGGCATGCAGTCCGGCGATATAGTCTTGGGTGTCTTTGATCATAGCGGGGGAGCGCCAGGCGACGACGGTCTGGCGGATGGACTGGGCGATGGTAGCGAGGGAGGAGGGGCCGCCGGCCAGCAGGACCGAGAGGGGCTGGGAGACGTAGGAGATGCTGACGGCGTTGCCGGGGTAGGTGGGGGCGAGGGTTGGGGTGGTGTAGGGCCGGATGTCGACGGCCATGTGCATGTGGACGATGGGATCGTCGTCGTGGTCGTCACCGCGCGCGGCCGCGGTGGCTGTGGGGAGGCGCGCGCGCGTCATGGCGCGCCACATGAGCGCGGTGACGCAGTCGGTGGTCGAGACCCAGTTCTCGGCCTCGCGGGGGAGGGTGGCGGCCTTGAGGGCGGCGAGGCGGCTCTTGGGGATGTGGAAGATGGAGTGGGCGAGCTCGATGGGGTGGTGGAACTCGCGGTCGTTGTGATCATCGGCGCTTGCAGTCGGTTCGTCCGGAACGTATGTGAAGGACCTGATTCGGGCCTCGACCTCGGTCATGCGGTCGGCGGGCAGGGGCGTGCTGGAGCTCATGGGCGTCGGGTCGAGGCAGCTGGGGTCGAAGGCGGGCGGCGGGATGCCGGTGAACAGCGCGCGCGTATTGGCGGCCCAGCGCGCCATGACGGCATCGATGCCGCTGGCGTCGACGCACTGGTGGTGGATGGCTACGCCGAGGACGAGGCCGCCGCGGATGAAGTTGAGCTGGACGAGGGTGGTGACGAAGCCCTCGCCGGGCTTGGTGGTTGGATCGGCGGGCAAGGTAAAGTCGGGCGGCATGTGTCGCTCGTTGAGCTCGGAGAAGGGGAACTCGCGCTGCTCGAGCTCTGCGTAGCTGGGGAAGTCGGTATGTTCCAGGTGGTTGATGTGGATGGTGAGGGTGGGCTGGGCCGCGCTGCGCTTAACGAAGAACCGTCCTCCTGGGCCTGCGTGGACGTCGCCGGCTAGGAAGCGGTACTCCCTTGCGGTGGTTTGGAGCCCTGCGCACAGATTGGCAATGACAAGCTCTCGGTCGACATCATCTTCGAGCTTGTAGGTGTAAGTGATTGGCACGTACACCTTGAGATAGGCGCAATCGAGGTGGCTGAGAGCGATTATCTCTTCCGGTGGATCATTTTTGGCATCGATTACCTCGACGGTTCTGGTGTCTCTCGAAGATGCTGATGGAGACATGGCTAGCCGGCAATGAGGGGAGTATGTGTCAGTTCGATCGAATGGCCGTAAACCTCGAGCAACAAGCTGTTTATATATTGAAAAGCTCCCGCCTCGACAGTTGGATCTAACGCCCAATGTGGTCCGATGCTGCGCGTCAGCCCTACCGTTACAGAACTGCAGGGTCAGTTCCCGGCGCGAAGGATTGGACAACCTCTTGGCGGCGATCAACCCCTCGATTTCGTCATCTTGGCAGCGATCAATCCCCCGAATTCGGCATATTCCCTCATAAAACTATAATCTTCGCTTAGAGCGGCTACGAATATGATTGATTGAGGAAGCGAGCTATAATCGTATTAGATACGGCTCGGCTACGCGTAAATCGATACTTAATATATAAAATCGCGTACTTACTTACCAGTATTCTATTCAGATAGACCTCGAGCGGATTCTCGCCAGCCTTGGATAGCACAAAGTAAAGAGAAGAGCGGGGAGGGCGTGCTAACAATTCTGTGCCAACACTCTTTGCGTTAATGTCAAACCATAAAAGCTTAAGAGGCCCTTAGAGGAATGGCGAGGGCTGGTAGCATACGGGCGCCGTGGCTAAAGCCCAGAGTGTAGACGGGTAGCTTGGGCACGTTGAATGAAGACTGCACTAGATCGAAGAAACGATATAGAGAGGTGGCGTGAAAATAGCGTCTTGTCTATGTAGCAACCGGAACAAGAAAAAAGAAAACACACCCTCCTACTACTTCAACAACTCTTTCATCGCACGCGCACATTTCTCGATCATCTCTTGGTCGTATCGATCTCCAATATATTCATTCGCTGCGTCAATCATAACCTTACGCGCCGCCTCGTGGATCGTCCAGACCGATCCGGACCTCGGTCTTGCCCCAGTTGACGAAGGGGTTCAGCTTCTTCATAAGCTTAGTCCAATAATCTTAGAGGACCATGGTGGTCTGAGGAAGCTTTATCAGCCGCATCGGCAATAACAGAGCCCTCGCCATCATAGAGCACTGCATCGTAGACGGTAGCGCCGACAAGGCATCCAAAAATGGGCGCGAACAGAGGGACGAAGCAGTAGTAGTTGGCAGCGGTGAAGACTTCCCTGCCGTACATGATGGCCGAGAACAGTCTGGGCCCAAAGTCCCGCGCTGGGTTGATGGCCTGCGTAAAACATGTTAGCAGCAATCGAGAAGCATTTGAGCGGAAAGCTCGAGAACGGAAAACATACGTATCCGGTCTGCCAGCCAAGTGCCGCACCGATCGCCAGCATCAAAATAAAGACGGACACCTGCGGCGCGCCAAAGCGCGTGTTGGGCCCATCGGCGATGCTCAGCACGCAGAACATCAGCACGGCGGCAGCCAGCCCCTCCTGGAACACAGCCTCCCAATTCGACCGGAGCCAGGCGGAGGGATAGGTGGCGAAGATGCCGGCAGAGTGGTGGCCCATGGGGCTGATGATGGAGCCGCCGGGGATGGTGTACTCGGGGTCCCACTCGAGGATGGCGGAGCGGTAGTTGACGTAGACGAGGGCGGCGCCGACGAAGGCGCCGAGGAACTGGGCGAGCAGCTTGCCCGGCACCTCGCGCCAGTGCTGGTGCGAGGGCCGCACGAGCGCCATGGCGAGCGTGACGGCTGGGTTGACCGACGGGCTGGGGTCCGACAGGAATGATGTCAGGGCCACGGCGGCGGCCCAGGCCAGGTTGATGGACACCCAGGTGCCGTTGTGGAAGTCGGACAGCAGGCACTGCGCGATCACGCCCTCGCCGATGACTATCAGCAGCGTCGTGCCGAGGAACTCGGCGGCGTAGGGCTTGAGGCCGCGGCGGGAGAACTTGAAGATTTTTTTGATGTGCATGGCGATGGTTGGTGAGAGGACGTTTCACGCGGAGGAGGAGGTGGTGGTGGTGGTGGGATGCAGTATACGTTTTAATGGTTGATCAAGCTCGGACAACCTGCCGCACATTTCGGCGAGACGTGGCGCGCCTAAGCTTCATCCAGATTAGTGCGTCTCAACGCTGCTGCGTGGCTTGTTTTGCTAAGTTGGCTAGACCGCCACGAGTGGGTCGCGATAGGTGAAGGTGTTGAAAATACTCCGTATATCGCATGGTGCTGGATATGTGGGGGCCAGAAGTTGGTTGATTGGTTACTGTCAGACCAGCCAGCGAGTCTGACAGATGTCTATCGGATAGCCGAGCTTTACCTAAGCAGGTCACGGGACTTCAGCACGTGATTCAAACCCGGACACAAGCAAGCTGGGTGGGAAGTGACACGGTAAGACCCTGGACCTGCGCCCGGGCCAAGTCGCCGGCTTAACGTCGCTTCGTCGTTTTCAGTAGAATTTAATATATAAATTGATACATCTTCGAAGAACGGGAGAAAGCGGTCAAGGGACGCAAAAAGCTTAATCGCGCTTGGCATGAAATACGTGCCAGATGTGGCTTGCGCACCCGCGCTTTCGTGCAACGCCCTCCGTCTACCACACCCGTTTACTTTAGCGCTATTGTCATCGAGACGCAGCTGGACTCTTGCCATGACTGGGCTGGGTCTTACGCAGCCAAAAAGATGCTTAGAAAGCTTTTGTTCAGCTCAGTCGATGACGTAGACCAAGACACCGGATTAGTGCTTTAATAGGATATCACGTGACAAAGACAGTAAAGAGTAACTACTACGCATCCTCTCTGCCTTGTTCTTCTGCAACTCACTCTCTTCACTAATGGCGTACTACTCAGAAGTGTCTCACACTGAAGACGACGACGATCTGCCCCGTCGCAAGCGGCGATTCTCTCTCTCCTCACTCTTCTCCAGAGACCGGCTTGCCGACATCGCATCTGCCCCCGTCGCCATCGCCGGCGCCGTGCTAGTCGCTGCCGTCTCCCTTTGGTTGGTCTTCGCAATTTACTCGGGAATCCGGACCCGCGGGCAGGTCCCTCTTGGCGAAGAAGTCAACAGTCTGGTACCCGAGTGTATGTTCCCGTCCACACCTCACTTTCATCCATGAATATTCCGGCTCACTTTCTTTTCCCCAGTTCCAAGAGCCCCGCGAATCTTCTGGAATGACTCCTCGTTCGGAGCAGATATTGACATCTCCACCCTCACCAAGAAAGACCGTGACCGCGTCCTCGACAAGTGGACCGGCTTGATGCCCGGTAAGCGAAGCAAAGCACCAACAAACAAAGCAAACCAACTAACACAGCTCCACCCAGATGGTGAAGGCTTCGTCCCCGTGCTCGACCCAACCAAGTTCACCCTCCCCCCGCCGCTGCGAAACGACGACAACTCGGTCCCGTACTACTACGCCATGTCCGTCTTCCACCAAATCCACTGCCTAGTACGTACGCTGCTCCCTCTCCCTTCCCCTCGCCCCCCTACTAACCCCTCCCGCCCGCGTCAGGACACCATCCTCCGCGCCTTCGTCAACGCCGGCCACGGCGACGGCGACCCGCACGCCGGACACACGGCCCACGCTATGCACTGCTTCGACTACCTACGCCAGGCTATCATGTGCTGCGGCGACACGGCCCTCGAGGGAGCTGATCCGTATACGGTTGCGGTAGGGAAGGATACGGAGGGGTTTGGGACGAGAGGGATTGGGGGGACGCATATGTGTAAGGATTGGGGCGCGATATTTGCGTATGCGAAGACGCATGCGAATCCGAGGTGGTTGAGAAGGGCTTAGGTGGTGGCGTGCAGGTGGAGTCTAGGGTAGGTTTTGGGGGGGCTTCGGGGAGGGACAGGAGTGGAGGTGGTTTATGCTAAGCGGTTATAAGACTTATGTATCTTGGGTATTTAACGTTTGATCTTTTTTCCCTCTTTTTCTCCCTCTCTCTCTATTGTACAACTCACCAACTTCCGACTCTGAACCTTCGCTTTCATGAAATGACGAGGTCACCCTGTGGCATGCGTAACTACTCCTCGATGAGAAGTCTTCCGCACCCAGGGTGTGCAATTGACTGCTTTGACCATTGCTTGATTTCGTAGAAGTTTCCTCAGCGCCGTTGAATTTTTAATACTTCTTTTACATAACAACTGAGTACTTCACACTTTTTATTGGGAGCGTGTTGTTCTTCTATACCAATCAAGCAGGGTCCATGATTTGCTTACAACACACCCTGAGTGCACCAGACGGGGAGAAGATCGCGCAGCCGAAGTAAACAAGCGACCACCATAAACAAAAGCAAAAAAAGTAGCAATATGAACCAGAACCAAGCAAAAGTCCGCTCAAAGTCTGTCATCCTCGCAAAGGTTTCCTCGAATGCCCTTAGAAAAGGCTCTCTCGGTCTCAACCCTCACTTGGCCCCATCAACCCTTTGCCCTCTCTGCCTCGTCATGCACTCAATTCTTTCCAATCCTGCGCTTCTTCCGTCTGGAAATGTAGTACTTATAGTCCGGCCGCAAAGTCGTGCATTTATTGTTGTTTACCAGGTACTACGCCCGAAAGTGCTAAAACGCGATACTATATCGTCTCCCGATAGCGCTGTACACCAGTCCGAGTCCGGCTAGTTAACTGTGGCTTATGAATACCCTGGTGCCATTATGTATGTTGACGTTGTTATGAATACTGTGGTGTTTAAAGCAGCGGTGGAGGGGCCAGTAATTGGTATCAACGCTATTGCCAACACCGTTGCGGAGGATATGCTATTGTTTGTGGCCGTGCAGTAGGCATACCAGAGCCGGAGGTTCCTACAGGCTTTGTCAACCTGGGTATTTATATTAGGAAATGAGTAATAAATTACTTTGTACCCGTAGAAACAAAGAGGAACTGCTAAAGAGGAGAAGAGAAGAACGGAAAGAAAGATAAGTTATATACATAGTAAATTAGTCCGATAAACGAATTAATAATTGAGTAATAATCGGGATTTGTCCGAACCCCAACAATTCATCTAACTACGCAGCGATAACGTTGAGCTGCAGAAATATCATGCTATAGTGTTCACCGTCCTAGACCATGTAGTATCGCCCGCCTTTAGCGATGGTGCTATGAGACGTCCACTTTATTATAAGGTTAATTTTTATAGTCTTCTAACTCTGTAGATGTCTATATCGAAGGAGTTATACGAGTGTAATAATGTCACGGTAGCAAAGCAAGGGCAAAGCAAGGCAACAAGAGTCTCGATTTGAGCTAACTATCGTACAAAACGTAGCACGAAGAGAAGAAGAAGAACAAGAAGGAAAGGAAGAAGCAGCGCCAGAGATGTATACTCAACGCAGAGGTGTCAATCGGTTGGTCAGCCCTGCTTCAGTATTTGGCCGGTATCTCGGGCCAGCGCCGCGTGATAACCCGGCGTCAATCATCTGGCAGAGGAATTTGAGTGATGCCCGTGAAAAATAAGGACTACGTCCGAATTACTGTGATAAATGCTCTAACTCCCGAGCGGTTCCCAATACCTTTCTAAATATCTATCGGGCTAGACAGAGATTAAGTAATAAAGACCAAGTAATAGAGCGTAAGGAGTTTTGAAAGGGTGACAGGTCTCCATTTTAGTTGGAATAATGGAGGTGGGTTCTGTCGTTCTCCCCTTTTCCTTTTCCGGTCGGAGAATACTCTTACGGAGCTCCGTAATGCTCTTATGCAGCCCCGTATTTCCTAGAAACCTCCCTTAGATTCGGCCGAAGCAATGTCCCCGAAAGTCCGAAAGATACTCTTTTTCTACTATATACGTAGTATGCAGGCCATTTTGCTAGCATCTGCCACCCAAGCAACACCATGGGAACGTCTCAGCCCGCGACGACGGTTTCCCACTCCCGCCTCCTCTACGACAAAGCTCTAATAACCGACAATGTTTTGAGCTACAGCTACGCTGGCTCCGGCACAGCGGCCGATCCCTACATCGTCGAGTGGCTCCCTTGCGATCCTCGAAATGCGATGAACTTCTCGAACCGAAAAAAATGGCTGATCACAATCCTGTCATCAATCTCCTGTCTCGCCGTGGCCTTCTGCTCCTCGGCATACACAGGCGGAGTCAGCGGTATCTCCGCCGAGTTCGACATCTCCAGAACGCTGGCCACGCTTGGAATCTCCCTCTTTGTTGTGGGCTTTGCCATAGGACCGCTGATCTGGGCTCCGCTCAGTGAGATCTACGGCCGGCAGAATCTCTTCATCATTTCCTACGGTGGACTGGTTGTCTTCAAGATCGCAAGTGCAGTCGCCCAGACGGCGCCGCAGCTTCTTGTGTTCCGCTTCCTCGCTGGGTCCTTGGGATCGTCCGTCTTGACCAACGCCGGCGGCCTCATCGCGGACATGTTCAGTGCGGACCAGCGCGGCCTCGCCATGAGCCTGTTCACCGCTGGCCCATTCCTCGGGTAAGCGCCCCATGAATCGCCCTTGAGTCCGTGCTCGAACAACGAACTGATACTTGCCAAGACCAGTGCTCGGGCCGATCGCAGGTGGCTTCCTTGGCGAGGCAGCGGGATGGCGTTGGGTCATGTGGCTTATGGCGATTACCTGCGGGCTTCTGTACGTGGTCATCATCATCGCAGTCCCGGAAACCTATGGACCCTACCTGCTCCGAAAGCGGGCACAGGCGTTGTCCAAACGTTCGGGCAAGACATACGTCAGCGTTCTGGACCGGAGCGGCTCCAAGAGCTTCGGCCAATCCCTGAAGGTGGCGCTTCTTCGGCCCTGGGCGCTACTCCTGAGGGAGCCGATCGTCCTCATCCTCTCCATCTACCAGGCGATCGTCTACGGCACAATCTACATGTTTCTAGCGGCGTATCCAATCATCTTTCGCCAAGGTCGCGGCTGGAGCCTTGGCATCAACGGTCTCGCTTTCCTTGGCCTGGCTGTCGGGATGGTCTTTGCGTTCTTGTACATGGTGTGGGAGAACGGCAGGTACATGGCCAAAGCGAAGGCGTCTGGCGGTGTGGCGCAGCCCGAGGATCGCCTGCCTCCGTCCATGATTGCTGCCATCGCCTGCCCCGTGGGGATGTTCTGGTTTGCTTGGACCAACGGCAAAGAGGTCCACTGGATTGTGTGCATCATCGGCAGCGTGCCCATGGGATTTGGCAACGTGTTGCTGTCGCTGGCCACCATCAACTACATGATCGACTCGTACGTCATCTACGCGGCGTCGGTGATGGCGGCATCATCGATCCTGCGGTCAGTGATGGGTGCTGCGTTTCCATTGTTCACCGGCAAGATGTACGCAAAACTGGGCATTCACTGGGCAACGAGTGTTCCGGCGTTTTTCGCACTGGCTTGTGCGCCTTTCCCCTTCCTGCTGTATCGGTTCGGGCCACGGATCCGAGCAAAATGCCGCTACGCAGCAGAAGCGCAAGAAGTTATGGACAGGATGCTGAAGCCACGAGATGTGAGCAACGTGAGCAATGTGAGCTCAGTTGGCAAGGAGGAGTCAGACGTGGAAAAAAATTGAGACATCAAACTGATCAACCGGCCGTCAGACCTGCTTAACTGAGGCACTGACGGCCGCACGTCTCGCGCCGGCACTGCATAACTATAGAATTCTACTACTAGAACTACCTAATGAACTCACCGAAAATCTTATATGTACATGAACGTTTATAGAGAATAATCTTTGGAGCCATTTCCCAAACCCCGACTAAGAATCGTATGTTTCTGGCCTGTAAGAGGGCCGTAACCGGACTAAGCTTGGCAAGATGAACACCAAGACTGAGCCTTCTACTAGTGGTAGTTCTGTAGACTCTCAGACGATAGCATTACAGAGCAGTATCGAAAGTGGAATCCTAGAGCTTCCATCGCAGTCCAGCTTGTCATGGGCGCTGCGCATTGCTATTATTTTGTTATGGCGTGGAAGTCTTGATACGGTAACCCGAAGCCCCCTGCAGCTTTAGAACGATTGCGCGATCTCGGCCCGCCAAGAAGGTTGCGGCCCGCCGAGGCCCGTCCCGCCAAGGCCAAGATGGCGGCGTCCGCGGTCCCCGAGGTCCGCTCCGCCAAGATCTCGGCCCGCCGCGACATCATGCCGCCAAGATCTCGTCCGATGTCTCACCGCATTATTTTTGTCCCGAAAAGCAACGTTAGGGGATGAAGAGTGGAGAAAACTTCGTGGATGAAGACATTTTCCAAGGAGCAGACCCGCAGATTCGCGGGAAAGGTACATTTTTGGTCGGGGCTCGTCGGGGCACCGTACTTGTCAACTCATCCCGAGGTGTGCTTTTTGGTCGGACTCCCTCTTCACGTGTTTACTGCGCTTGTTTTACACGGCAAAAATGGTAAACAGAACCCATTCTATTCATCTTCTAACAGTATCGAGCCACTATTCCCCTACAAATCAACATGAATCCTCGACATAGTCTGCTGCGCAGCTCGAATAGGGTAGACCTTCTCCCCATTCTCTCGAGTCTCTACCACCTCAGTAGAATGCACCGTAGCCACAACAGTGCCCTTAAACGGCGCCGGCGGCCTCGCCCAAACCCTCGGCAAAATCTCATTAAAACACTCAATCTTAATAGCCCTGAACCCCTGCTCCTTCGCCCTTCTCATCAAAAAGTGCGCCACCGTCTTCATCAACCCCCTGCCCTGGTAATCTGCGCGTGTGGTGGTCGCATTCCGGAACATGACCTGGCCCGGCGCCGTCGGTTTCCAGGACTCCGGGGCGCGGGTGTCGCGCTCGCTGAGGGCGACGTTGATGCCTATGACGCCGGGCAGCCACTGGGACATCGGACCCAGGACGACGGGGTCGACGGTGTTGGTGCCGTCGTAGGCGAGGGCGATGGATACGAGCGGGAAGTCCATCTGCTGGACCAGCTCGTCGCGGGTGGCGTCGAGGGCGTTGAGGTCCCAGTGGAGCTTCCCGCCTGAGGCGGCGGACTCGGGACGCTTGTAGACGTAGTTCGTGTCGAAGGCACCGTAGGAGAGGCCGCTGACGAGGCCGTGCATTGCCCAGGCGTCTACGGTCTTGAATAGGTTGTACACGTATTTTGCGTGGTCTTCCTTGGGGACGACCTTGGACCAGACGGGTGACTCGTAGATCATGGAGTGGGACATGATGGCCTTCACCCAGTCGAGATGCTCAGGACGGAGTGGGCGCATTTCAAACCCAGGCGCAATCTCATTTTGCTGGTGGATCGCGATGGTTGTGGCGGGAGAAGTGGTTGTAGAAGTGGCGGACATGATGACAGCTTGAGAAGAGAAGTAATTGTTGGTAGGATTTAAATTAGAGCACAATAATTCAGCCAACTGGCTGTTGGAATATATACCAGATATCACAATGCTCTCCCCATTTGATAATATGTTGTCATTGTAGCTCAGCCAAGTCTTGGTGTTGTCGGGCGCCGGCATTGTATCAGGCCGTCGGGTCCGCGCGAAAGGAGTTCGGGAAGCTTTGGCCATTAGAGGATAGGGTGAGGAAATCAATTTCAGATGGATAGGGAGAAATCGCTGTACGATTGTAAAGATTACGTACTGAATACTGTATTTTAGTAGTCAAGTAAGGACATAGATTTTAATTCAGAATCACTACATAAAATATAGCATAAAGGAAAAGGTAGTACTAGAGTTTGATACTCAATATATGGCGTTCGTAATTATAGTTCTGATGACAGATTCGCCCTGTCATCAAATAAGGATTTCCCTACCCTCCACAGCCCACAATTATTCTTCTAGTACACACAGCTTTCCAACAGATTCTATATGCACTGTATAGGAAACGGTGGGGTCCTAAGCGGACCATCTCAGACAGAACTTGATGCCTCGGACTCCGATCATGCCGCGAGTGCCCAGACGTCTGGTCCCACTACTTCGACTTGGCTTCTCGCATCCCAAGTATGGGTCCCGTCGACCCAGCAGGCCGGCCTCTTGGCACTGACCAGATCCGTCGGGCAGCCGGCCCAGCCTTGTCACTGTCCTCCTTTTCGGCGGAAAAATAGGGCGGACTGGAAGTTGGCGTTGCGCTGCTGGTGCTGCTACTGCTAGCTCGAGGTGAATTGTGGGCAGTAGCGGTCCTTAGCTCCGACTGTTTTTAAAGAGGGCTTCGCATCTTCCTTCTGTCGAAACGTCTGTATGCTCGTCATACTTTAATGAAGGCAGTTAGTATTCGCACAACGCCTTTTCTTATTCGCATAACGCCCCCCCTAATAAGAAAGGTAGTACGTCCTACACGCGTACTAACTTTAGTCTTATTTACTACTACTAAGAGCGCGCGTCTTAAGTTTTTTACTCGTAGAACTACCTCTCTTAGGACTTTAAATCCTACCTACCGCCCCTACTATTACCATACTACTACCCCTACCTACCTACCTATAGGCTATACTATACTATAGATAGCCTATAGGCGGAGTCTTAGTAGCTTAAGTCTTAGTAGCCTACGTTAGTAGCCTAGATCTTAGTAGGCTAGGCATAGGCTTAGGCAATACTAGCTTTGCTAGACGGTGCGAAAGGGGTACTACTAATATCGGCTTAATAAGTACGGTAGAATCGACTAACCGCTTCTAGATTTAGGGGGGTTGTGCGAATAAGAAAAGGCGTTGTGCGAATACCAACTGCCCTTAATGAGACGCAAGCAACGGGAGAGAAGGTATAGTGTTGAGAAATCGGATGAAGAAGAGTAAGCTTAGCATTCTTGCCTTGAACCAGGATGAGAGACCTGGAGGTCGTCGTGGACACTGTTGCTGTTCTTGGAGCCTGGAGCCCATTTCCTCCGTTGTAGCTACATGACCATCAATACTGACGATGGTTGGTCTCCCTACACGGCGCCCTGATGAGGGCCATGTGCTCAGTATCCGCCAACAGTTACATCACTATAATGCTGCTGACAGAGCAAGGATCGAACGTTTGGACTCATGGACTAATTCGTGATCTGCCTTGCGGAGATGTCCAAAACCCCCTGAGTGGAGAAAATTAGTATCTTTCTTTAGAAAGTCCTTTCTCTCCGTGTTGATGCACCTCGGGGAAGCGACGTAGCATTCATGCAGAGCTGGACTGAAATCAGCCATATCTGCTTGGTTTTCCCGTTGTCGAAGCGTAAAATTGTCCACGTCAGGAGCGCTGAAATCTTTCAATTGATTGCCACTTTCTCTGTCAGTGGGAAATTCCTCACAACCACTGATTTGTCTGTGGAGCAATGTAAACAGGAAAAGGGAAACGCTCTCCCCGAGACGAACGATATTTCAGCCAGGTACCTATTCACCACCTCGGCTACATTCTAGCCCACACTTTGCTCTCTTCTCATCCCCCTCCTACTCCTCAGCTACGACACGCTCGGAACACCAATGGCATATGCGCGCCGTCTGGACTCTGGGGGCAAATAACGATCACGAACAGCGGCGGGACTCAGGGGCGCGACAACGCGGCCATGGCGGGTGTCGGCAGAAGAGGAGGGGAGCAGGGTGGGGGAAGTGTGCAGATAGAGGACGAAATGCTGCTGGCTGTGCTGTGGAACAGATGCCATTGCGGGCTGGCGATTGCGTTTTTGGCTGATTGCGCAACACGCTAAGCCCGATCAAGTGAACCGAGCCTCAACACCACGCCAAGCATCGCGAGGCTGCGCTCGTCAAGCGCAGCAGCGCACCGGCGCCTTGCGAGGACAACCTCCACTAAAGCCAGAGAGACGAGAGGAGAGGAGAAAACAGAGCACGAGGAAAAGCGAAAAGTGAGAAAGTCGCGTGGTTCGGATCTGGAAGTCTTTCTCGTTGCCGGCAGAATTTGCCACATATGCCCCGCAAAGCCACCAGCAGGCGCCACGTACGGTCAGCAGGGTGCTAAGCGCAGGGACAGACAATCACGGGACGGACGGAGAGAGACTGACTGCCGCGCTGGCGGGAGACGCATAATCCGCCCGCGCAGAGAGAGGCTGCGGAGCGCGTTCATTCTCTCTCTCTTTCTCCGATGCCCGGGTATTACGCGAAGCTGCTTTGAGAGACGACAGAGGAACGGCGGGGCCCAAGACCAGCACCAGCAAGACCGCCAATACAAACAGCAACTCATGGCTCATGCACTCAAATACTTTCCTCGATAATAAAGCTGGACGACCGTTTCTTGCTAGCTGGACCACAGGCGCTACCAGATGCGCCATCCATTGCGGAGGGTGAGGAAGGTTCAGAGTCGCAACACCGTTGCGCATGCGGAGAGCATGCCTCTTCCCCTGTTTTGCCGTCGCCCTCGATCCTAGCATATCCTATTCTGGCTCCTCAGGTGCCTGTCACTCGCTCTTAAGGAAGCCTACACCTCGAAACCTCCAATCATCACGCCGATGCAGTATAACGGTCGGCAGCGTAGTAGCGGCGACAAGAGCGCGTCGGCACCAATGCTGAATGGCGGGAGTGGGATCAATACGCGAACCTCGGCTCAGGGTGCCTCGGTTTCGCACGCGGGCGGGAGTGACGTGGGTGAGCGGCTGATAGTTATCATGGCATGAGCTAAAGACACATCGCTTTCTTCGATGCCTAATCCCCATCGAGGACATCAACGCCCCAATTCTGGAAAAGCCGCTCGATGCTCCGGCGAGACAGCGGCCGCCCAAACGCGCGGCGCGTCCACTCTTGCTCCCTGGCCCAGCTGTGGTGGGGATCGGAGCGCTTGCGCTCTTCGGTCAGGGCAGCGACCCGCAGCGTTTCCAGCCTCTTGTCGTCGGTATCGTCGTGGTCGACGGGGGTCAAGGCCGAGACGAAGGTGTTGCCTAGCTGCGCTCGACCGCACGAGCCCGTCGACGCTGAATCTGTGTCGGTGTCGGCGTCGTCGTCGTCATCGTTAGAGGAGGTGTAACGCCGGCGCTTCCGTGGACTGGCGCTACGGGAGCGCACGCGCGTCATGGCATCGCATTCGGCGGCGGGCACGAGCTTGTGGTCCCAGTCGTTGCCGGTCGCGTCGGGGACCAGGAGGTGGCGGTCGACGTTGTTCTGCAGGAAGTTCTGGAGCAGGGGGAATAGCGACCAAGCGAAGCGGGCGAAAAGCTTCTCGATGCTGACGTGCGACAGCGGCTGCAGAGGGACATTGTGGTATAGACGGCGGAGCTCCAGGGCGAGGTTGTCAAGCATGTGGACGACGAGCGTGGGGGGCGCGTCGGGGGAGCTTTGCTTGGGCACGACGACGAAGTGCATGCGGTCGAAGGCCTGGTGGATGTCGGCGCGCAGGAGGAGGGCGTTGCTGATGTCGTTGATGGCGGCGGCGCCGACGAGGCGGTACTGGCAGTTGTAGTGCTGCATACCGTTGGCGTGGAACCAGGCATCCTCCTGCAGCGGGCAGATGTGTGCGACCTCGCAGCCATCCTCGCAGGCGGTGATGCGACACGAGCCGTCGCGCGCGGCCAGGGCGGTGGAGAGGCTTGAGGCGTTGTGGCGCGGGGTGGCGGTGGAGGCGGAGGCGGCGGCGGCGGCGGTGGCAGTCCACAGCGGCGGCAGACAGGCGTGGGGGAAGCGCCAGGTGCGAAAGTCGGGCACGATAGGATAGTCGCGGCAACCGGGCACGCAGAAGTAGTAGTCTGCAGCGGGCAGCACGGCGTGCGGCGGGTCGGCGACGGGCGGGCCGTCGGCGGAGGCAGCCAGGTAGCCGTCCCAGCGGTTGCCGGCGACAATGGCGCAGGCAGCGCGGGCTGTGTCGTGGTGGATGCCGCCGGCGGGGTGGTCGGCGGCGCAGAGGATGAAGAGGACGTTGCAGACGTCGGGGTAGCCCGGGTGACGGAAGCGGACGCGGTGGGCGAAATGGGTGGAGACGGCGTCGGCGCCCGGGTGCTGCGGCGGGCGATACGCGTCGCAGATGACGAGCGACGCCATGGTGACGCGCAGGAGACGCAGCGAGGGAGAGGAGGAGGCAGACGACGTGATATTGAGGCGGCGTTGACGGGGCGACGCGTCTGGCTTGCGACCTCGTGGGGGACGCGGAGCTGCCGGACTTTTGCCGGGTGACGTCACGCCACCGGCTCGGCGAAACACCATGATGTCCACCGTGCTACGCGTTATGCTCCTGGATCCACGCCGCACGCAACATATCCTTCATGTTGGATCCTGCTGCGGGGAATGTAGTGGATTGCTAAGCTGAACAAGAAGAGGTGGTGCCTGCAGCCTGGTGGACGAGGTTTCATATCCTCGAGCCGCGCGGGCACGTGACCCGGACAGCCGACGATCTGCCAGCCCGCGAGCTCCGTCCAATCAGCAAGCGCTAAACAGATCGTGCAGCAGGAAGTGGTGCTCAAGGAGGAGGTCGACAGTGAGGAGCAGGAGTAGAGGGCGAGATTAGCACGATTGAAGGGGGAGGGCCTGACGGCGACGGCGGCGAGAGGCAGAAAAGGAGGCCGCGCGCCAGGCACAGCTGAAGGAGGCGCCGTTGGGGAAGCAGGTGGCTGCGCTGTTCGGCGAGTGGATGCGGCGGCGGGAGCGACGTCGGAACGTCCGTGTGCGGCGGATCTGAGAAATGTTTGTTTTGTTTCACCCTCGCTCCGTCGATCATGGCAGGACCGTCGCCGACCCGTGAGCCCGGGAAGAAGGTACTTGGTGGAGATAGCATCGTACAAGGGCGCAGATTTGTGGCTGACGGTCAAGGAAAGGATAGGCGCCAGACGGTAGAGAGTACACCAATTAACTTCTGCTGGTTCGACCACTCTCGTTTCGAATAACAGTGCATGTTACATTCGGCCCTCCAAGTTGTACGATCCCAAAGCAGACGTCAGGGCACGGTCTTCGTACAACCATGCAAACAAGAAATATACGGCTGACGATGCGCCACGAAATCCCTAAAAGGAAAGCAAAAAACATAAAGAAATATTTGTGGAATAAGGATACCCGGAAAGGCTTGTCCACATTCCCGTTGTCTCAGCCTTGTACCCCATGATTCGCCGGGACCAATGAACAGCACTTGAATGATAATCAATCATGTTTGTTGCCTTACGTGCAGATGCTATTAAGAAAGATGCAAGGCAGTCCTTACCGCACGCCAGAACCCAAGACCTTTTCACTTGCTTCTTCCCCATGATTCCCCATAAACTGCCTTCTATCGCCAATATTTCTCTATCCAGTCTCTAGTCCTGTTACTTTGTGGGACAATTGCCCAGAATGGCCGGGTGCTACGACTTGACCGGAAGTCCCCTTGATGACTCGTTCGGAAGTTGCGCTAGCGCGACAAACGGCACAGCTAGTGCTTGCTGCGCTATCAACAAAAGATACCCGGACATTTGCCTTGATAGTGGGCTTTGCCTTGCGACTGATCACGGCTATATTGGCTTCCTCTACGAGAACGGTTGCACCGACACGAATAGCTCAGCCAAAGGATGCCCAAGTACATGTAAAGATGGTGAGAAACCATATTCTCTTCTGCTATCAATTAAGTCTAGTCGTATCTACATACAACTCTGAGTGACTTCAATTCGGCACAGCATCGGATACTGAACGCCGAATTTGGACGAGATGGGTCAAGTTTAATGCTGATACGCCGCATCTACAGTCCGTGCCGATTCTTGGAAATCGACCGAAGTCCTTCAATGTGCACCAGGAGCGTGGTGCTGCCGCGAATCCTACAATCCGGTCAACTGCTGTGACAACACTACTGTACGGGTCGATCAGATGGCCGTAGGCCAAGTTCCCGCATCGATACTTTCTGCTCTCGCGACGTCTACGGTTAGTACAACGGGGGCATGTACCAACGGAGCGAAAACCGGAAATGAGAGACTGCATTGTAATAGCTCTGCCGCTTCCGTCACTGGCGGCGTCTTAGGAGGAGTACTCTTCGCGACCTTGGTGGCGTTAGTAGTAACATTGTGGATGTGGCGGAAAGAGCGGAAAGAGCGGCGATTTCTAGAGCAAGATCAAAAGGCAATGCCTCGGGTGGAAGGAAAGGAGAAGATGTCCGGAAGCGGATCCCCAGGAACACTTATAGTAGAAGCCGATGATACTACTGGACGGATTGAGCTGCCGGCTAGAGCTAGTGAGATGTAATTAAGGCCTCCAGCTCTCAATGGCCCTGCGCCATGCCATCCGTAGATCATCACATTGACGTTATTCCGCGCGCCGGTAGGATATGCCAGAGGTCAATGCAGCGAAGCTGGGTCAAATACCGTCCTACGCACATACTTCCTGCTCTCGATGAACGTACGGAAGATTTTATTCAATGCATGAATAAGAACTTTTACTTCGTAGACGCTCAGATGCACTAAAGTAATACTGCTACAGCCAGAATTGCCGACCCAGACAGGCTGAGCATAAAGACAGAAAACACCGTCTCGCTAGTGAAAATGCTCGCACTAGCAGTCTGATCCGAAGTCGATATCGCTGTCCCTTCAGCACTGCGTCCCGAAGTCGACGACGTCGTTCCTTCTGGACCTCCTTCCGATGTCTTTGCACTTGATCCAGTCCTGGTCGTCGCAGCTTCAGCCACAGTTATACTCACCCCCGAGGTTGAGATAGCTCCAGGGAATGCCAATGTCGTGGTGCCATCCCAGACAATACCTCTTGTCGCCGCACTCAATGTCTCGCCGCCAATCGTAACAGCTGCTCCGCCCACCATCAGCGTGCGTGGCCCAATCACGATGACGTTCGGATTGCTCGCCGGCCTGGTCGCCGTCAGTGTGAGAGAACCAACGGTCAGCACAGTCTCCGATACACCCACAGCGCCGTCCAGGACACCAGCAACGGTAATGGTCTGGTCGCCAGCCGTAACGACAGCGACCGAGCCACCCGAATACGTCTGAGTGGAGCCATCAACGACGACAACGCCCGACGACGCCAAACTGACCGTATGACCATCGACAACAGCAGCAGGTCCTCCAACACTCAGCGCCACATCCTGTCCAGGCCTCCCAGCGCCAGCCTGCCCACCAACAGTCGAAAAAGCCACCGTCGTCGACCCCCCCACCACCAACCCCCCCTCCCCCAAACTAACCACCTCCCCCCCAACCGTCGCCACCGCCGCACTCCCCCCCAGCGTCCTCGTCCCCCCGATAACAACATCCTGTCCAGCAACAACAGCCGTGACGGTGCTACCACCGCCTCCTCCCAACGTAACAACCGCCCCTTCGTATTCCTGCGTCCCCTCACCATTCGTCTCCACCACTACCACTGTGCCTTCCGCCCCGACGCTGACGACCTGGCTCCCGACTGTGGCTGCTGGGTCCCCGGGCCGAACGGTCGTGGAGCCTAGATCTAGGCCTAGGCCCGGGATGGCTGTGTAGGTTGAGTCGCCAACGGTGATTAGGGTCGAGGCGCCGCTGGGGTCGGTGGGAAGGGCAATGGTCATGGTGGCGTGGGGAGGGGTGTCGTTGGAAGGGTTCGAGGGGTCAGATGGATCGGAGGGATCGGAGGGGTCGGACGGATTGGAGTTGCCGGGATCTGTATCTCCAGGGTCTGAGGTCGCTGGATCTGAACTCCCTGGGTCTGAACTCCCGGGGTCTGAACTTCCTGGGTCTGAACTTCCTGGATCCGAACCACCTGGGCCTGAACCACCTGGATCTGAACTTCCTGGATTCGAATTCCCTGGGTCTGAACTTCCTGGGTTTGAACTACCTGGATCTGAACTGCCTGGATCTGAACTGCCTGGATCTGAACTCCCTGGATCTGAATTGCCTGGGTCTGAGCTTCCTGGATCTGAACTACCTGGGTCTGAACTTCCTGGGTTTGCACCACCTGTGTCTGAGTTTCCTGGGTCCGAACTTCCTGGATTTGAGTTTTCCGGGTCTGAAACTCCTGTATTCGAATCTCCGGGGTCTGAGTTTCCAGTATTCGCTGGACTCGCAGGGTCGCTCTGAGCGGGTGACGGCTGCTGTGGCGGTACACTTGTGGGTTCCCCGCGGTGAGTGGTGTCCGGCGGGCTCGTTTTCGTAGGCAAGTTATCCGTTGCCGGTTTGCTCGGCTCGGCGGGCGTGGTAGTTTCAACGGACTGAGCCGGCTCCGTGGTGGTCGTGGAGGGCGAGCCCACGAGGTCCGCGGCCGTTGTCAGGGGGATCGGAGGGTCATACATGAAGTAGGAGCCAAAGAACTCGCGCATTGGCGTGCAGTTGGCCCAGGCGGGCTGCAGGTTGGCTATCTTGGTGTAGTACAGCAGCATGGGCCTGTAATCGTTGTGGATGGTTGTCGGTGGACACGAGTTGAAGATCTGGTTCGGATTGTCATGGCATGAGTTGGGGTACCAGTACGCGCTGCTGGGCACCAGCGGAATTTCGGCCCCCGAAACAGTTGTTACCGCGAGATTGGCGAAGTTGAACGACTTGGCCAACTCCGTGTGTCTGAGGAGGTTCGTTTGGCCGGGCATGCTGGAAAGTTCTCCGGGCGGGATGGCCACCCAAACGGACGTTAGATCGTTACCGCACCTTTCCCCCAGGTCGCCGTCAAGGGCATATATGCTGGAGAAGAGCAGGTAGGCGGATGGCGACGTCATGGTCATGTTGCCCACTGTTGCCACGACTGGAGATGTTACCTGCCGCTTCTCCCACGGACTGGTGCGAGTGGCGTTGGGGCCGCAGATGAGATCCTCCGACCATGGCTCGGGCCAGTAGAAAAGTTCCACGTCTTCCGTTCCCTCGAGCCAGCATGTTTCGCACGAATTGGGATTCCTGCAATGTGGTTGCCAGGAGTTGGGGTCCTGGTAAAAGTTGTCATACGAAGCCGTTCGAGTTTGGGACCAGGTCGACGTCTGCCGACTCCACAACGACCATAACGACGAGCAATCTTGGCTCCCAAAAGCACACGTGGGCGCCGCTGTACCCGACCTGTTGATTGAACGTATCGTGATGTTTTCAACCGTAGTTTTGGTAACCCAGCTATAGGAATCGTAAGCGCCGCCGCGCGGTATTCCATCACACAATGTGATTACCGGCACGCCATCAATACGGAATGTTAATTCACTTCTATAAGTCGTAGGTGAAGAAGTCGTGTATGTCTCCTCGTAGGACCGGCTATATGAGCTCCACGCTACATCGCAACTATTGAGTGAGAGGAAACTTTGAAGCGGAACGTCGGATGGGAGCCAGGGTATGGTGTTGTTGGCTAATGTTACGGTCACTGTTACGTTTCCAGGCCTTGTCCTTGTGACTGTGCTGGGAGGGGGAGTCCCAGGTGGGGACGAATCCGTTTGTCCAAGGCGTGAAGGAGTGCCCGATGATTGCGTTATGTTACCGCTGGTATTGTTCTGAGCTTGGACACCTGGCCGAGTTCATCAGCATTTTGTTACATCCCCGAGGGATCTGCGTACCGGTGATTGCTACTACCGCAGCGCATGCGACGAACTGCCGGAGAAAAGTCATTTTCGGGTACCAAGCAACTCCTCTTCCTCTCGTGCGGAAGGACTGCGTCCCAACATATACATCGTTTTGGCCCCATAAACCCTTCGGGGGTCGTTCCCAATGCAGTGAGACTGCATGGGAACAAGGATCTTTCGGAGGCGAAGCACGACTCTCCTCCAATAGGTCGAGTCGCCGCTTTGCCGACTGCGGAGAACGCTTGTCCGCTTCCCGACTATGCCAAGAACTCGGTTCCACAAATTAGATAAAAAGTTGCTGCTGCCTTGCCAAGTCGGCTTACGCATCCACAAACATTATTGACTGTGTGACTGCGGGCGCCACGCTAGTCCTATCAAAATACGATTTTCGGGACAGTTTCTAGGCAATCATGTTTCCCAGCTTTCCGCCTTCGCCTTTCCTACCCTTTTTAGTCCCCGCCTTTTGCCTCACCAGCATTATGCCCCACCCTACCCAGGTCGTGGAGCGTCCCGGAATGTTCAGACGGCGTCATCACATCCGTATAACGCAAGATCACAAAGCAAGCAAATGCTACCCTAATCAAAACCCCAGACGAAGTATGCATGTAAATGTGTGCCTACAGCCGAATAAGGCACACCAGGATAAGTGGAACAATCCAGGGGA
This sequence comes from Neofusicoccum sp. Z40, assembly GCA_037356075.1. Classification (NCBI taxonomy): domain Eukaryota; kingdom Fungi; phylum Ascomycota; class Dothideomycetes; order Botryosphaeriales; family Botryosphaeriaceae; genus Neofusicoccum; species Neofusicoccum sp. Z40. Next base: position 67,329 of record JBAWJV010000047.1, on the reverse strand, counting down.
ATGAGCGAAGGTCAGGAACAGAAACGAGAACGGGCCAGAATCAGAGACCACGCGATCGGAGTTGATCGAATGCTTACTTAAAAAGATGGAAAATGTTTGGAGGAACATGTGGAGTGTGGATGTGGATCTAACGCACAATTTCTCGACATACTTCTTCTTCGTTAAATATTTCTATCCCGTTACGGAATGAAAGGTTGCCCAGAAACAATACCCATCTAATTGAAAGTCAAATTCATATCCCGCAAAACGTCCTCCCTCCCATCCAAACATAATGCAGGAGACCCTATAGCAAATATCGAAATGGATTGTGCCTTAACCCTCCCCAGTCCCATCTGCGCCCTAAACTCCTTGAAACGCTCCGTCCCTCGCTCCAGCGCGGGCAAGCCCTGTCTGCCCGCTTATCAAGAAAGTAGTTCCTTGATACTGAGCTTGAGGACGAGCTTGAGGACGAGTATGAGATGCTACGGAGAGGACTTTCTATTTGGCGTAGACATTTGTGACGAAAACCAAAGTAGAATCCCAACTGGATGTATTTGACCAATCCATTGAAACTTCATTCTCCATGCCTCCGGTCAAGGCCACAGTCAATGACGGTCAGCCTAGCCAATCATTGCTGCCAGTAACCAACATTGACTTGGAACACAATCGTATCCACCTGCGAGACATCCCAGAACTGGCGTTTGTGCGGTTGCACTCGAATTGTTCCCCAAGAATACAAGCTGGGCGTTGAGGTGAGAGGCTCCTTTTCCCCGGACAGAAATGTTGCTTCGATATTAACTTCTTTGTTCAAGTAGTATGTCTCGTAGTCGTGCTTGATCGGTGCGGCGTAGCATTCGAATGGCTCACCGTCGCGGTTAACCTGGCCCAACCGCGGTCCGAACTCGATTTCCAAAGGGATAGTCAAGTTCTGCGTAATAGGCCTGGCCTCGATGGGTCTGATTCCAGAAAGAGTCACCCTAAGAAACAAAGAGTTATTAGAGTTGATGTCGACTAGTTGGGTGCAGTGACCTACGCTGCGCTTCTGACATATGCCATTGGCCTCGCATCAGGATGATTGAAGGGAATCCTGAATGTGACTTGGTGCTCACTGGCCAACATCTCCTTCCAGCCGCTCTCGAAAATGCTATCATTGTCGCTGGTGGAGAAGACAATAGGGGCTTGCATCTGGTTGAAAATAGACGGTGATACTTCGTTGAGAGCATTGAGCATCGTGCCAACGGCAGACTCGTACTCCCGCAGATCCTGTCTCCTTTTGAAGAGCGAGCCATCAGGCAAGTCAGAGATCCCTGCTTCGTAAGTGCGTGCCAGAATCCAGTCATTAGTGGAGAGTGCGACCCAGCGGGAGACAGAAGAAGCCTCGTCGGCAAGATACTTTTGTACAGCCTCGGGTGCAATGCCGTCCGCCGTCTGAAACCTCGCGGGATCTTTGCACTCCTCCTTTCTCCGTGATAGGAACTCTTGATACTGGATGGACCTCATGTACTTATCCTGTGCGGCCTGTGCCTCCTTTTGTGCAGTAATCAGGGTCTTCGCTCGGGAGATCATTTTCTTCATGGCCAACCGATAGGTGTCGAGCCCCGGGATTGGCGGAGTCAAACGCTCCAGGTCCTTGAAAGAACTCTCGTTGTCCAAAGCAAAGTCTTCCCACTTGGTCTGGAGCTCGAAGAAGTCGAAGGTGTCGATAGGGGGAACATCGTCTGACTTGATAGCCTGAGTAAGGCCGTCAATTTTGGCCACGGGATCTTCTTCCTTGATGTTCCTTTTCTTGTTCCATGCTCTGGCCTTCTCGGCGAAGCCGTGCAAGTCTCCAATCTTGCTAACAAGCTCTTTGATCAGGTCAATTTTGGATTTCACCTCTTTGGCTTTCTCGGCAACCTCTTCAACCTTCTCGATGCCCTTCTTGATCTTGTCAGCCGCTCCAGCCGCAGCCGGGGATGCCGCCCCAAACGTGTAGATGGCGATCCCTATCGCGGCTACAAGCTCAACGCAGCCTATAATGACAGCTATCTTTGCTTCAGACTGCCTCTGTTTTCGCCACTTCTTCATCGCAAGCCTGAAGTCCTCAGCTTGCTTCTCAGTCTCTCCTTGCAGCGCCTCGAACTGGCGCTCGGCGTTGCTGACGCTCTTCAGCGCCTTCTCTACCTTCTCCCTGAGGCCCGTAGACCGGAAGTGGGCGTCTTTCTGGCTGAAGTCCTCGAGAGTAGACACGATCATCGAGGTAGTCTGGCCCAATTTCGCGCCTATGAAACCTTTCAGAGCCACGTCTTTGTAGTCGTTTCCAATGGCCGTCGCAGTCTTGGTCCAGGCATCAAGGACCTCCTTGCAGTTTTTCGAAGAAGATTTGGGAACGTAGAATCTCGAACCGGCGGGGAGCTCGAGGCGGCGGAGCAGCGAATTGGCCTGGAGGTACAGGTCTGCCTGCGATTTTGCGCGGCGTGTGAGGGAAATGATGAAGCGGCAGATGCTTCGGCATTCGGCTGCTTTTGAGGGCTGCGTCATGAAGTAGAAGCTCGAGATGGCTTTTTCGAAGAGCCTGTTGAGCAAGGTGCTGAGTTCGCTGCGGAGAGCGGTGAGCTTCTCCGAGAACCTCTAAGAGAGTTTCGGCACACTTACTAGGGAGCTGGAAATGACGATGTGACATCGTAATCGCGAGGAACGCGCTTCATGACCTCCTGGGGTTCGATGTCGAGGATGGGCGTTGTTGGGTGGTCTGGCACTGAAAGATTGAAGTGCAAGCCAAGAACACTTGGGGTATCGAATCGCAATGGGATAGAGTTGATCTTCATGGCTTCAGGGACTTCCTCAGCAATGATAGACAGCCAGTCCACGCCACTTTCGCATCAAGCACACAGTCAGTAAAGTGCATATGAACCATTACACAGGCGGCCTCACGTAACGTTGACATCTTTTTCCTTGCCAAGGTCAATTGTGCGCGCGAAGATCCGGAGCCAGCGAGCATTTTGGAGACGGAGTTCCCCGCAGAGGCGCAAAGTGTCACAATACACGTGGATAAAGGACGGCGGGTTGTCTACGAGGAGCTTGTCGGTGAGTACAGATTGCAGATCGATCGTGTCGCTGGCGTCAGCGCTTTTGCAGAGAACATAGGCCTGAATCGCAGTCAGAATTTTCTACCGCCGAACAAAGCAAATACATCTTACATACGTGGCTGCCATGTCTTCGTAAATCGAAGTTGCTCATAGTTGTAGGACTGTGTCGGCGATAGGTGTTGAACCAAGTAGATAAGTGCTGGGCAGAAAGACACGCAGACGGCGGAAGTTGCGGGAATAAAATGGCTTCTGCAATTTAGAGCACTGATTCACTTTAAGAGCGTACGATCACAACGATAGCGCGCCATGGCCGGCAACGGAGCTGGGCAGTGGTGGCGTACTGAGAAAGAAGCAATGAAGCAACCGAATCGTGCGGCTGAGTGCTCAGAGTGGGCCAGGAAGATGAGCTGTGGTCAGCCACCGGGCTGGCCGAGCCTAGTTGAGGGTCTGGCCGGTGGCCTGTGTGCTACGCCTCCACGTGTGGCTGCGATCTGCGGCTGGCTGGATCGCCGCCCGTTTCCCGCAACAGGAAACCCAATGCGCCACTACTACCGCATAAAGACTACTCTACGCGCGTCTGGTATCGGCATTTTGCTCAGCTTGGCGTCTGTGCGGTTCCAGGCCATACTCGGAGCTGACCGACACTGCGGTGCGAAATTGTATGCGTGACCGCCGGCCGCCTTGCCCGCGCTTTAGGGAAAGGCAGATACTTAATACGTTTCCCTGCTGCAAATTTTGAGCTCGTTCACCATACAATCAATCATGGAGGCTCAGACTACTCTCGTGGACGCCATATCCAATCATCTGTCCATCCTGAACAATGCCAAGATCGAATACTTCTTGAAAACTCCACTCAACAGGTCTCCGAAGTTGCTCGAGCTCACCGAAGGCGGTCAGGACTTCCAGAGAAATGCTCTGAGCCAAGTGGACCAGAATCTGAAGCTCCAGAGGGAACGTTTTGAGAACTCGATTCGCCCCGCTCTCCGAAGCATTGGTAATCCTCCCGATCTGCTGCATGGGGTGATACCACCTAGCTAACAGGACAGGCAATGACTATCCGTCTGCGGAACGTATTCGGGTATGCCTAGACGTGGTTGACGAGATCAGCTCATTGCACGGACCGCGGCCGAGCGATCTTCTCACCAGCGCCAAACGAGAATTGGAACAGCTGCACGAATGTTTGAACAAATATTCCGACACGCTCACAGCTCCCGTTAGCACCTGCACCGAAGTACGCTTAAATCAGACAAGTATCGGGTGGTATAATAACAACATCAGGTTACGAAATCTCTCGAGGACCCCAGCGCATTCACGGCTTTCCAAGAACTTCTGACCCTTTCTGAGAAGAGACGACTGCTCGCCGAAGACAGCTCACGCGCTGCAAATTCCATGTGCCAGGTTCTGAATGATAAGTTCAAGTGGACCGACCAATGGCTCTGGCGCATCGATTTTCGTCTCTACAGAGGGCACGATTGGGCAGCTAATTGCCATTGTGAGTGGCCCAACCGCGTCTCGAGCTGGTTGAGGGCATGCTGGTCGGGCGAAGTACCTCCTGATGAGACCCAGCAAGCCTCGAAAGGGTTCTGTACTCAGGACTACTCTGGCAATAAACGCTACAGAAGATACGACCAGGGAAATGTTCTGAACTTCTTTACCAATGACCTATGGCATCAACGAGAACTCGACTGGATTGGTAGCGACTTACAAAATTACGGCCCCGCTAATTGGGATGGCAACGTAGCGACCGAGGACCTCTGCAGAGTTGCTCCCACCTCAGTAAAGTATCAGAACGCTGGTTATCTCGAGGAAAAGATCAAACCGACTCTCAAAATCCGTCAGATGACCCTAGGAGCGTGCAAGTACTGGGGCTATGAGAAATTGCTCAATGATCAAGGGGCAATCCTGTGGAGGGCTCATGACTACCTACGTGATATCGAGGAAGCACGAAACAATGCCCGTCCTCTCGCACGGGTTCTTCTTGACGGTATGTTGATCATGGATCCAGGTTCGCATCCGAACTGACTTATTTCGATAGAACTGCATGCTCTAAAAGAGAATGTGCAGAGTGTCAAGAACAACATTACCGATCTGATGGACATGCTATTTTTGACAGGCTCAGCAGAGCTTATGCGTGAGACTCTTAGCAACATCAAGTCTCGTATTCATGAGGTTAGTCTATTTGGCTGGACTTGCATCTTGATGCTCATATCTTGTGCTGCAGATTGGTACCCGCCAACAAACCCTCCTCACAATGTCATCCGAAAATCAGCATAGAACCCACAGACTGAAGAGCGGCGTGCTCCACACCAACGTTGACTTTGGACGGTGCCAGATCAAGGACCAAGGCGGGTTCTTCCGCTATGAGTGGCTCCGAAGACCTGAGGATTCCACTGGAACAGTGGCTTTTTCGGACCTCTACGACCAGCCACCCAGGATCGCAATGGGACTAAAGCTGCTGGACTTCGGCATCAGAGATCATCTGAGAGCCGAAGTGTACGCGAGTGACGTCACCACAGAGGGCTTCACTCCGCATTTGAAGTGGTGGAACCCAAACACCGACTGTGTTGACATCGGTGCGTCCTGGCTGGAACTTGCATCCACCGATGTAGACATCCAGCATGGTCAGGTCCACTCTACAGGTGACCATGGCCATGGAAGAGGGCGCGGAGACTGGAACATTGAAGTGCCCGTCAAGTTCGAGCGTCCATACTCTGCCACTCCCACAGTCGTATGCTGGCTCACCAAAGTCGACTCAAGCAAAGACGCCAATCATCGAATCCGTGTCTCGGCAACCAACATCACTACTGAGGGCTTCGTCCTGCGGTTTTCCACCTGGTGGAATACGATCCTTTTCGGAGCCGCTGCGCAGTGGATGGCCTTCTCAAAAGACCGCCAGGACATCTGCACTTTTGACGATCGTCGCACGCGCTACGAGGTGCCGGGTGAGGATCTTGTGCACGAGTTTTCTCATGCTGGTCGTGTCTTTGACAAGCCGCCTTGCGTCTTTTTCGCCCTCAACTATGTCGATGCGGACTGCACGAAGAATGTTCGGGTGAACACGACCTTGAAGGAGTTGACAAATGATAAGGCGGTTATCCGAGCAGAGACCTGGGGGGACAGTCGAATATACATGCTGGGGGTTACTTGCATTGCTATAGCAAAGAGTTAGACGGGAATGACTGCTTACTGGGGGCTGGCGTTCTCGATATTCATTGTTAACCATGTCTCATACATTCCTATTCGAATCTTATCAAATCTGCTTCTCCTTCACAATCTCCTCTACCACTGAATCCAAATCCTCCTTCGGCAGTCCCAACTCCTCGTTCCAATACCTCGGCCAAACTCCCAACTGGCGCTTCTTCCCAAACGTCACAGCGAGCAGCGAATCCCTCGACCAGCCATAATCCCCCTTCGCATACCTCTCCTCCGCCTCCCTAAACACAGCCTCCGAATACATCTCACCAGCAACCTCCCACCTACTCCCAGTCGCCTTCTCCAAACTCGCCAACACCTGCTTCTGCGTCGTGACAAAGCTCGCAATATACACAAACCCGTTCTTCGACTTCTCATACGCCTCCCCACCGCTCAACAGCGCCACCAGCGCCTTCCCAATCGTCCGGCAATTCGTCGTCGCGAAGGGCGTCTCGCCCCCATCCCAGAGCGTGGCTTTCCGCCCGCCCAGGTCGAAGCCGTGCATCCCGATGCGAAGGCCCCAGTCGAAGAACGGGCCGGTCGCGACGCCCGTCCAGGTCAGGTCCGTGGTCAGCTGCTTGGAGCGGAGGTATTCGATAGTGTGTTTCTTGGCGTCGAGGAAGGGCGTGCGAGAGAGGACTTCGTCGGAGGCGGAATTGCCGCCGTATTCGGAGGGGATGAAGCGCTGGATGCCGGCAGCGATGGCGGCGTCGATCATGGTTTGCTGGGTGGGGAGGCCACCGTGGCTGACGAGGGATACGACGGCGTCTTGGCCGGTGAAGGCGGATGTTAGGGATTGAGCATCGTAGGCGGATTTGATAACACGGACTTCGGGACTGGGTGGCGAGTGTCAGGTTTGGCTCGAGTGTGACGGTTGAAGGTGGGGATTGGAGCGCACGGGAAGGTGGTCTTCGATTCTGGGCGGCTGAGGACGGTCACGTTGAGTGGGGAGGCGAGGAACTCGTCTAGGATGGCGGCGCCCAGATTGCCGCCAGCCTGCGCGGTTGTAAGTCAGAGGCGGAAGAAACAGAATCATACGGATCCTTACGCCGATAATGATGACATTTTTGATGGGAGAGGCCATTGTAGCGGTAGGAGTAAGGTAGAAGTATGACAAACCTCTGGGCTACTGGAGAGATGAGAGTGTACGAGTGGTGATGCAGATTGGATGCCCTGGCTCGACAGGTCTACCTATATATCCGTCTTCTCGTAGGCAACCTCTGTGCCGGGTCAGGCCCCCACCATGCTGTGTGTCATCGTACGCGACTTCGGCGCAGGAGGCCATTGCCTTTGAACAAGGGAGTAGTAAACGATCAGCACCTGCGAGTCTCTGCGCGTGGAAGCGTTGCGCCATTTGTAAGCTGTTGATGAGGAGCGAATGATATTCGGAGGGGCAAATCCTTCGATTGATAGCGCCATCGGTCTGGTGTTTTGGAGAGCCCGACTGACTGAGTAAGCCGGAGCTTTCCAAAGTCCGAGCAGCGGGGGATCTCGCTAAGCTGCTCCACGAGATCCTGCTAACTCACTCGCATCTTTAATTTTATTTTGTATAATGAAGTGAATCGAACCAAATGACCAACAGACACGGCACAACTGAGAATGATGACGTCACTCATGTGAAGAAACGGTTACAAGTGGTGGCTGGTTTAATATTTTGCTGAAGCGGCATACTGCTTCCGGGTGCTATGATTCGCCTATAGCTCCAAAGGCTGATGTTTACCTCATTGGCTGGGTCTCATTTTCTCCGCCCCAGGTCTGTCAGCCGTCAGCATCCCAACCAACACGTGCCCTCAAATTTTGGCAGAACGGCTACGAAATCCTGCAGAAGTTACAAATAGCAAATTGCTGTCAGTTCAGTCAGTGATTCGTTGAGAATACTGCCCAACAAAACCATTAATTTGCTGGCACGGCCCATGTACAAAGCCCGAACCCTCGGATAATGCCCCAGACCTTGAGATGCGGCATACAACCGTTAATGATTCTTCTTTTCCTCACAAAATAGGACTCCTTTCGTACTATCCGCTTGACACAAAACACCCTTGATCAGGCAGTGAGCTCTCTGAATACCGTCTTTCAAAACTTCACCAGAGGGAGATAATGCGGCTAGAAACTTGCCTGCTTCAAGTAATCGAAGCAATACACATAGTGCTCTACGTCAAAATCTCCCATCCCTCCTCCGCCATTCTTTTCCCGGTCAGCACCTTCAGAACTACCATGCGCATGGGTAGGTCCATATTCGGCGCCAACCGCACCCCCCAACACCTCTGTCGCATACCGCTCATCCGCCTTAACCAGCAAAACTTGCGTCATCTCACGCAGCATCTACAAGCAGTGTAGCTGGTGAAAAAACGTAATACTATGCTTCTTGCGGCCATAGCCTCCTTCTTCCTCGTCTTCGCGCACCAGGAAACCTCCGTTTGGCGGTAGGACGGAAGACCAGATGGCGTCACCGGCTAGGGCGAGAGATTCCCATGTTGTGTTGTGCGTGAAAGTTGCAGGGTAGAGCTTTTGACCAGATTGGTGAGGGTAGAGGTTCGTTAGATGATTGGCTTCGGCTTTGGCCTGAAGAAAGTAGTCATCACTGTCACGGTACGTCGGTTATCATCAGTCAATCAGAAGGCAGGCTCGGAGTTATCAATAAATGGACTTCCAACTGTATGTATTCGCTCGAGAACTCAAGGGGAAGCTCTTCTTTTAGCGCATTGTAGTGTTCCAGCAAGCCGATCCAGGAAGTATGCCATTTTTCCCGAATAGGCACGAGTTGCAAAATTGTCCTCGATGCACCCCAAAATCTCGAAGAAGAACCTGAAGAGCCTGGTCTCTCTGATCTTCGGCTGAAAGCAACTCGGAGACTGGAGTATCTTGAAACACTAATTGTTGCTATAGGGGAAGCTTTACTTATGATAGTGCTTCTTTGGGATCAATGAACGTCGTTCTGAAGATTTTCTAATGCCGTTCGTCCTGGCAGTGTTGCCGCGTGCCGAGTAATTTTGCTGCCTACCTGCCAATGTTACCACCCACCCGGCAATGTTACCGCCCACCTAGCAATATTGCCCCCCTACCTGGCAATGTTGCCCCCTACCTGGCAATATTGCCCACTACCTGGCAATGTTACCACAAAGGTGGAGGCTGGCTCACTTAAACGCCATCCAGACGACAGACAACACGAGCTAGCAAGGACGGGAAATTACTTTGGAGGAAGCGCCGCGTGCTCCACCGCCTAGTCTATGAGTAAATCGTACCTCTTGCACCGATGGATCTCCGTCTCATGATCCTGAGTCCTACCTCTCTTGGCGCTTGCTGGCTCTTCGAAAGTGGTGTCACGCGCACATATGACTGCTTGTCGAAGACAGTCCAGGTAATGATCTAGCTTGCATCTGCTTCTAATCTGCGAAGCCGAAAGATTTGCATTTGGACGTGCACCATTCTCTGCATACCTCAATTGATTAGATGGTTCTTTGATTTGCAGTAAATGAGAACACTTACCACGCAGTGGACACTATAGAGTATGGACATGATGTATGCATTGCTTTGACCGACCTTGTTTATGTTGGAGTACATGCTATAATCCTCGGGGATAGGTATGTGAAAGAACCCATTGCTCTCATACGGCACTTGATCGCATTAACTTTCCTATTCATTCATCATTAATTTACGTGATACTTACTAGGGTACAAAGGCTCGTAGGCTTGGTAAATTTCTTTTAGTGAGGGATTAGCCGAAAGGAGGTGATAACTTCGGTCAGGAGGAAAGATCCTTTCTTCGAAGGGGGCTGCAGTTTATCAGAGAAATAAATTCGAGCTTAGTGCAGTTTGCTCGTACATTCTGGCACAGGATTTAGCCGCTTCCTGACTCCCTCTTCATGGACTCAATTTCTCTAGTCATACCGATTGGAGAAGATGAAGATTCCCTAAGCAACGGCAACAGAGATAAAGAGTATTAGGACGGCTGTGGAGAATAGTGACTTTCTTTAAGACTGTGGCAAGGTCTCTTAGCAGCTTTTACTCTGCATCCTGGGTTTCGAGAAAGCTTTTCTCGCTATTGTTATCTGTCGTTATACTAGCTCACCATGCCGCAACTCTAGAGAGGCTGCCACAACCAAACCTAGTGCTTTTGTGCCTCTCCATGACGTACTGGATGAGTTTGAACATTGTGTCCTTTTCGTCCTTATTGTGTCATGACATCAATATTTTCAACATGATCCCGGTCTCTCGAAAGATATAAGACCAAGCAAGGTGCAGGCTGGAGGGAAATGATACCCACTCGATGTAAACAACTCCATGTACTCTTGCAGCGTGAGTCACGCTCCCTGTAGTTATTCCCTTTTCGCTTACTTGAAGCTTTAGGGCTTTTGGTTGTCGGGGATCTGGGAAAACCGGATCCCTGAAACCCAGAGAGATCTTGGTTGGGGCGAGTGCATCCACGAGATGTACAAAAGCGTCGAGATTCTCTTTTGGACTTGGCGAATCTGGGTTGGCCTTCTCCCGTGCCCGGTCTTCGTATCTGAAGGATTGCACAGCGACGAATTTCGCAGATGTCAGAAGAACCGTGAGCGGAACGTATGTGATGCCTTCTCATATGAGCTACAGCTCATAGAAACAGAGCAACATTTGATAGGTGAAGGCACACACCATCATTAAACGGATTTTATTAGGCTTAATGGCTAGTAAGAGTCATTCAGCAGCGCCCCCATAGCGCACCGCATAATTCGAACGCTGGGATTGTTATATCTCTTGGGAGAAGTTGGTCCGGAAGCGGCTTTGGCAACTTGACTTAAGATACATAGAAGATTAAGCGGAACTACAGTCAGGCCAGAAATGGATAGTCGTTTAGAGGCTGATGGTCTTCCGTCATCCGCAGCTTTTTGAACTCTCCACAAGCATTGTGCCTCCGAGGTCTGTCCCTCCCGATGATTGTCTGCAGCCTCTTCAACTTCGGCACATTAATTGAAAAGAATCGCAATAGTGCAGTACTCCAAACACCAAGAATTGGTGTTTGCTTACGAAAAGAAGCTAAGCCTGTTTCTGCCTTCCTGTCAAGACGATTCTGCTGTTGGCAAGCGAGAGTGAAATTCTTCTATTGAGTAACAACACGAAACTGCCGGGGCATCAGCCGAGTGTGATTTTGGGTCCTTTCATGGGCACCAGCCAATTGGCGATTATGTGGTCTTGAGGTGGAGTAGGTTAGCTATTTTCGATACGAACCCCGCAGCGGAGCGGCACGATCCTGGCCTTTCGCCGTAGCTCCGAACCAAACAAGGCGACAGGTTCCACCAAGCTGCTTACTATGCATAAGCGCATGCAGCGTTTCAGGCTGCAGCGGCACCTGCATATACATACGGAACAGCCCACTTGTGCGTCACTATCTTGTGTTTCGGCAAATATCTCCGTTAATTGGACCAAAGTGGCAGTGGACGAACGCGGTCATACGTATGTGAGCATCCAAAAACCCAATGAGCTCGCGCGACTGGCACAGGGGTATCGCAAGCATAAATTCCTCCAATCGAATTGGCTGATGGCCCGCATAATTCGCCCAACTTTGACGGTTCTAGATCTATTTGAGATACAAGATCGACAATCCGGCCAAAGAGCCTCGCCATGATTCTGCACAAACATGAGCTTCTTATTGGTTACCCTACGGCTGGCAACATGCCTGAGTGTCGGGTTAGAATCGAGCGATTGCAAGCGGTTGGTTATAATCGCGCGATTCCAAGTGGTTAGAATCGCGCGATTATATTCTCATCCCTCAGAACCTTTTCCCAGGAAGAGATCTCCCTTCTCCAAAAGCTGTCGCCTCGCAAGTTAACCCCGATCGATATGACTGTGCTGCAATTGCCTGAATTCCAATGGCTAGCCACAGCCTTGGCAGTCCTCGTGGCTTTTGGAGTGTATAGACTGTCGCAAGTTGGTCGTCGTGATCCACGGCTTCCTCCTGGTCCTCCCACTCTCCCGGTCCTTGGAAACCTTCATCAAATCCCGATTACAGGCCTATACAAGAAGTACGTTATCTACACAACCTCTGGGACGCAATGCACTAAGCAGTCACCGGCAAAGGGCAAAGGAATGGAGCGACAAGTATGGTCCAGTGTACTCACTCAAGCTCGGTCCCGAGACTATGATAGTGCTCAGCGACCGCAAATCTGTGCATGACCTGCTCGATAAGAAAAGTGCAATATACTCGGGGCGCCCAGGTATGTTTCCGACCACGAGGCACCCAATGAAAACACCTTGCTACCCATCCAAAATGAGTTCGAAACCCTTAGCATAGTCTACTACTGCGCAGTAATGGTTCTCGAGTTAACCTATACCCTCAGATGACTACATCGCAACACTAGTCACTCACATGGAGAACTTTGCACACATGGACAACACACCAATGTGGAGAGCTCAACGAAAGGTTGCATCACATACCATGACAGTAAGTCAGCTGTCTCACTCAGGTGACCAGGGTAATCAACACTGACAATTCAAGCCCCGTTTCTTGGATGACAAAGTGGCACCACTGCAGGAAGCAGAGTAAGTGCCTTCCGCATATCAATTGTACACTTCCTGTTGGGAGAGCAATCGGCTTAAGAAATTCAAAGGAATACTGTTCTACTTCAAGATATTCTTCAAACGCCAGAACAGTTCTTCACACACGTCAGACGTACCGCTGCTTCCCTGGCCAACATCGTGGTCTGGGGACACAGAGGTGATACCTACGAAAACTTCTGGGGCTCCAACGCCTACAACGCCCTAAAAGGATACTCCGAAGCCCTACAATTCGGCGCCAATCCCCCCGTCGACCAGTTCCCCTTCCTCCAGCGGATCCCGGACTTCATGGCGCCGTGGAAGAGGCGCGCTAAGCGTGCCTACAACGCCATGCACGAGGCTTGGGAAGAGGCGCGGCGGCTTGCTGATAAGCGTCGCGAGGCTGGGGATCGGCGCCCGTCGATGTACGATCGCATCATGGAGGGCGCGGTTAAGTTTGATGTGCCGTTGACGAAGAGTCAGGTCAATCATTTTCTGGGCACGATGGTGGAGGGTGGGGCGGAGACTACGGCTAGTAGTTTACTCACGTCGTTGCTGCAGCTTGCCGTTCATCCGGAAGTGCAGAAGAGGGCGCAGCAGGAGTTGGATGAGGTGTGCGGGTCTGAAAGGTGACGGATCCTGAGCAGTCACGAGGCGGTGTGCTGACTTGAGGTACAGAATGCCCGTCTGGTCTGACTTTGCAAATCTTCCTTATATCAACTGTATTGTTAAGGAAGCAGTGCGCTGGAAGCCAGTGTATGTTCTGATGTCCTTGCTCGATGATTCCCCATCCCACCGCTGACCATGGCAAACACGTAGTGCGCCTCTGGGCGTTCCGCATAGCGTTAAGCAGGATGATTGGTATAACGGGATGCTGATCCCCAAAGGGGCCACTGTCGTCATTCCGATATGGGCTATGCACATGATGGAAGGGAACGGTTACGAGAACCCTGGCGTCTATAATCCCAGTCGTTGGGAGAAGCACACAAGACTTGGATCTGAATTGGCCGGTATTGCAGACTACCAGAACCGAGATAAGTCTTACTCCTTTCCTTTAAATCAACACTGCTGACAGTAGCGAGGAAGAGCACATCACTACGGCTATGGTGCTGGACGTAGAGTCTGCGTTGGGTTGCATCTTGCTGAGAGAAGCATGTGGCGGATGACGGCAAAGCTTTTGTGGGCTTTTGACCTCGTTCCAGACCCTCACCTTGATCCTGAGAATTACTCTGAGGGGATTCATCTCTCTCCCAAGCCGTACAAGGTCGGGTTCCGTCCACGCAGCGAGGCGCATGTGAGGACAATTCTGCGTGAAGCTGTGTCTGCAAGAGAATTTCTTTCTATGTACGAGTGACGAGGTCTTCCAGGAAGGACAGAAAAAGCCCAATTTGCTCTTATCCTTGAGATAACATAGCACTTGTCATTGTCGGCTTTGAGAAGGAGGAGAAATTAGAAAAAGAAGCAGAATTCGATTCAACATTGATTATGCACCGGTCTTGCAGCCGTAACATACTTTCTTATCTTAAAAACTTAAGCCCACACCTGCAATGAAAATTTGAACTTGTCTTGCGGTCCGGTTTCAAGACCATTTCTGCGGCGTGGCACGAGGATCACAGCTGCAAATCATTCGGAGCTCGGCACCCTGTCTCTGCACCGAGTCCGTATCAGACCACTGAGCAACGACATCAACACTATCTCTCATTGGCTCAATACTGGAGTCACAGCAGGAATAATACGAGGGTCTGAATTATAATTTCGACCAAACATCATACAAAAACTCCTGTAGAACAGCTTCCTGGGCTGTCGGGCTTTTGTTATCTCATCTATAGAGGCTGCCCAGGAATATATAACAGCTGCGTCTGGTAGGGAACGACCCGGAGGGTGTGCAGGACGCCCCTGTGGAGCCACGACTCGACGTCCTCTCCCGAGTCCTTGGTGGACGCGTGATGTGTAGCTTCTACTATCTCAAGCTTGTCGAAGTCTAGCAGCATGGTTTTTGCTCCTGCATGCTCCAATCTGATGACACGGAGGAGGCCTTGGCCATCGCACCTGCAACGCTAAACCCTCATTCACGCCGGCGGTGAGCCAGAAGGTGGTGACAGCCTTCAGCTTGTCGAGCGTTGATGTGTCGAGCGAGAGCAAGAGCCTACAACGAAGGCCGAGCCATGTTTGACGTCCACTTGTGCAGGATCTCAAACGGTGGTAGTACAGAGAAATCACAGGGATTCTTTGTGGTGTCTTTATGTTACTAAAAGAAGACTTCAGGAATAAGTGATGCGTAGTGTAGTAGAGAAATATTCTGACAATTTCCCTACATAATTCAACCGTATCTCCTTCAGGAATTATACTCCTCTGTAATCTCTATACCCCACATTACCTCCCCATCAGCTGTTTCAAACCACCCCAACTTAGTCTTGATCCGCTCGTCTTCTTTCTTCAACCTAGAAAATGCTTGATCGCGTACCAGCTGCAGTAGCTTTTCACTTCCACAAACCAACACTAGAACATCTCCCGCACAGTCGACGTTCCTGATAAGCCTCTTGAAGTGATCTCGCTGCCCGATGGCTACGATTATTGTGGTTGCGATAAGCCAGGCCAGTATGCCTACGCTGAAACCTACAGCGACACTATTCATCTCCAACAAATCCATCGGTGTAGAGACCTGGACGACAGCCGTTCGATTGGTGTGGGAGATTGGATGGGTCTGATAAGTATTTTCTCCTATGACTGGGGTCAGATCACTTGGAAGGCTGGCATTTATGATCTGATATGCCCAACCACCCGTCTTTAATGACAAGTTGCTGCTGACAAAGTGTTGAAAAAAAGTCGAAAACGTCTGTTGAGCGTATTCCTCGAATACGGATGCGTCTAGCATTTTTAGCGGATCTTTACCTGCCAAGGTGTACATTGAGTAGGTCATGAAGTCTAGATTTAATCCTCGGTTTGTATCGCGAAAGTTGTACGTCATGTCTGTCAGGTCTTCGTGTGGGTAATAGCCAAAATTATAAGTGTAATCATAACCGGAGAGCGTGTGGATAGCAGCGGATTTAAGTATGGAGGCCAAGAAGAGAACGCCATAGCTGAATTCCAGCAGAAAAGTGTCAACGATAGCGTAATTTATAAAGATCAGGTACTTTTAAGCTTACCTGGTAGTAACGTTAAGCTTTGTCAACTCAGACGTTTCATTCATCGGCTCATGGGCCAAAAAGGCATCCGTCCATGGTGTAGTGACTTCGACTGGCTCGTTCGAGATGTTGAATGACTTAACTCGACCGGTACGGGGGTCTACTGTGACGTTCGCTGTAGCTGTCTCGATGACAGGGATACAGCGAAGGGCTTGAACAGAGGGTATGTCGGTGAAAATGAAATTGGAAGGATTATTGCCATCTGCGCGTTGAAACCTTGCTGACAGCTTTCCGTGTATCCATTTTGTCGTTAAGTTGACTGGCCATGATGTAGGAGTAAAATCGTCAGCAGCGTAGTAAGTTAGATTTGTTTGAGACCAGTAGCCAATAGCCGCATCTTCGGGGGGCCAACTAGAACCGTTGGTACAGCAAACGAATGCGTCATAATTCGATAGGACAGTTGTATCTATAAATACGCGATTATCATCCTTATCATAGTTGACCATGGGCCGAAGTGCAAAGCCGGTTGCCACACTCTTCGGGTTTGTAGTTATATTCCACATTGTGGAGTTGGTCAGGTCGTATGTTGCCAGCTAGGTTGAGACGTTGTTCAGTTCTTCGTAAGGAATGCATTTGATACGACCTCAGACAGCAGGCGTAGATGCCGAAGCGATGGTTCCGAGTACAAGACTTTCCAAGTAGGAATCATTGCCAACATTCTGGATCGGCATCGTGGTTCCAACGGTAGACAAATCCAGTGGTACAAAGCTCCAACCGTCCTTGCTCCAGTCGGGCTGGGTTCCATTAAGCGCCAATTGCATGGTGGCGGTATACATCCAGTTTGTAGACAGCTTGGTAAAGAGGTTGCGGAGTATTACTGCTGTAAGCATGCCACTATCGTCGCCGCCAAGGTACAAGTCTTCTAGAAACGGAACCTGGCGCATTTCAAGGGTCCTATCTACTGTCACAGTATGGTGGAAGCTTTCCTGACCATGTCGAAATAGCGCAGACATAGACATTGTTACTTAGGGCCGGATTAGCGCAAGAACGCAACAAATAGAATTTAAAGGACCTCACAAAGCGGGCAAAGAGATGTGCCAAGAGTCACGAGGCAAAGCATCCAATGCCTGTTGGAAGCCGCGCGCCATGCTGCCCAAATTCAATAAGTAGACTGGTACGATAGTCCAGCTCCTTTCTAGAGGGGGATCGGCCTTTCAGCCATTGATAGAAATGGCTGCAGTCGCCGGAAAGCTGCATCCATGGCACCCCACCACAATCCGACTACGACGCCAGTCAAGGTTGACATTGAAGAGTAAATGGCCACCGCTGGTAATTTCATATCAAATACTAGGACCCTGGCTTGGTGTACGAAGGCTGTGTGGTATAGCCGCGAGTGCCGTGCGAAATAAAATAAAACTAGAATAGCCACGACTAGAGCAGTCAAAAACAGAGCCAAAGTGGTGAGCGTCTTCAAGCGAAGAACTAATGACTTTGGATTCGAGCTGCGGTCGGATGCGCTTGTTTCTGATTTATTGGTTAGAAAACGAGGGAATTCGAGGTATGGTTACCTACCAGGCCGGGACGAAGAGCTGCAGGTCAATTCGTGAAGTGAATTGGGAGTGGTATAGTATCGCTTTTCTTTAAGAGATTTCACCATTCCGTTTTTCGAGATCCGACCATACTCGTGAAGTCCAAGCCTCGTTGTAGTTTCTAAAGCGACCAGAGATGCGAGTGTAAGTGTGGTAGCGGGGTCCCCTTCCAGATTGAGATGTCTCTGTTGCAAACTAGAGAGCCGCCATATTGCCACGGACAGGCAGAATGAAGTAAAGCATAAAATACTAAGAGCCAGGGCGGGCCCCGTTGTGACTATGATACGCTTTTGAGAGACCGTAGTGTGTCCTGGAACGGTTTCTTCTCGTGATGCATTTTCTTGAATGAGGGAAAACTGCAACACTTCACCAAAGAATCTCTGCTTAATTCTTCTTCCATTGGACATGATGTCAACATCTTCAATCATTGCTGGCAAGTTAAAGTCATAAAGAGCTGCAAGGAGAACTGATAATCCTCCACAAGAAGGACGATCCTGGTCCTCGGGCAAAGCCAGGTAGGATATCCAATCCGTGCTGAAAGTGAGCTGTTGTAGTGCCTCGATGTCCAAGAGGCTTCCTGGAATCAGGATCCGTTTTCGACGGTAGCTGTCTTTGTCAAAGCTAACCTCAGAAGATGTATCTGATAATGACGCAGTAACTGTCATATTTGCCATGTAATATTGAGCGGCACAGACTTGACCGGAAATTTCGAATTCTGGAAGGAAGCTGAAGTTCATGATCGATAGGCCCCATGGTGTGCTCATGATCAGAAACTCTTTGTCCCTGCACTCTTTGGAATAGTTCAGATTTTCATTCTTTGTTTGAATGTTCCAATATTTGGTTCCACGCGGTTCACCTGGTAGATATGGGCCTACGAGGGTTGACATATTGGACCAGGAGGATCCCCCTTGAAGAACCATGTCCATTCCTGTGTACAAGGTCAGGCCATAAGTGCATCCATCGTCGGATCCCAGCACAATCGAAACGTCCGTGACCAGATAAGGATTAGTTGAGAAACTCCTGTTGATCAATGACATTTTCTTACACTCCAGCTCAGTGTTGAACACAAGGGTTTCAGCCTGCCATGCTTGAGGGGACGTAACCAGTAAAGGGCCAAGTGGAGCGCTGTGGAGTTCTGAAGGCCAGAATGGGAGAACTGTATATTCGTCCGATATCCATGCGGAGGTTGAAATATCCTGTAGCATATGGCCGATTGTGCGCAAATAGGTTTCTCTTCCTGTGTTCAATGCCAATGGTTGGTCTGACCTTGGAGTGATGCGCGAGAACTCTATCTCTTTTGTGACACGCACATCCAGTGATAGCAACAGGGCCGACGACAACGGAGATATTGCGAGGAAGCCCATGATATTTATCCCTGCTGCACAGATAAGCAGCCAGCTTCTGCGGCCATCGTTTTTCTTTTTCGAGAACCCGTCTGCCAAAGCATTCCACCAGGCACCAGGTGTCTGAAATAGGGTAGATGATGCTGTCGAACCGCCAGGGTTGGCTAAGCGTACGAAGGGTTCGGTCCTCTTAACATCATCAAGGAGCATAGATGTTAGCTGAACGTAGAGGACTACCACAAGAGACGGCATGAATTTCCATCCAATGAACAAGGCAGAGGACCCGTCGTCGGTAGTCAACCCATTATTTGTGCTGGAGATCCAATATAGAACAGCGATAGCAAGAGACAAAACTAAGGCTGAGGCGCTAAGAAGGCCAAGAAAGCCTCGTCGTAGCGTGTAAGGCCGCCATGTAGCTGAGCTGCGGTGTTCCTCTTTTGCCGTCTCATTCGGTATCGGAGACTCTAAAACTCATGTTGGTCAACAATTCGGTAGGGCCGGAGCAAGTCACTTACCATCCAGGCAGGCAGTTTCTTCGTTGAAACCCTCCACCATATTTGGCGAAGGAGAATCATTTGAGCTCTCCTCTCGGAGCAGAATTGTGCGGAAAGAACTTGACAGACTACTCGATGTAGATTGGGCGTCTAGATGTTGGAGTTCGTCGTTCTCGGATGAAGAAGTGCTCCCTTCGCTCTCATCATCCGATCCAAAAACAGAAAATGGATCATCGAGGAGCAAGATGTTGATCTCATCGCCTGGTGTGTGGTCTGAAGAATTGGAAATTTCCATTTTGGACTTGTGAGGACATAGAATAGGTGTTGAAGTTCGCAGAATCTTGAGTGGGTAAAGCACAAATTTATGTACAAGGCGCTCATTTCTACGGGACGACTAGAGAGCTAAATTAGGATTTGCTGTTCAACATTAGATAAGGCTATGCTATTTAATGTTACTGGGGCTGTAAGTTATGTTTAGAAATGAAAGTTGCACGAACGAGGTATTTGCAATCCGAGTATTCCATCCGAACAGGGCGGATGAAGCCCAAGTGTTCGCTTAGATGTTACCATTGTCCTTTTTAGAGGTTCTGATGCGTCATGTACCATTTAATAGGATTACACAGCTCACAAAGCACCGCTGAATGGAGAGATCACGACTACAGTTTCGCGTCGGCTCTCTTTGTCTCCCTTTTGCCCTTTAAGGGTGCGTTTTCATGTCCCGATCAATGATGGAATATCCGAAGGACCTTCTCTAAACGGTCTGGTATGGTTTACCACGAGAGTCGGTCGTAATAGTTCTCTGCAACACATGCTGCCTACGGCACCTTTATTTGCGTTGCATCGAAAAGGAGCTGAAAACTCACGTTTCTTCAACCCTGTGGAACATTTCAGTACGACGACTTTGCAGCCCCACAAGGCGAATAAGGCAAACTAGCTTGGTTGGTTTAGTTATCGGAGTATGCCTCGCCTTCGCAACCGTGGTACTGCTGTGCGACCCTGCAAAACCTCTCTGGTGAAACGGGTGACGTGATCTGTGGGTGGACAAGAAAAAATTCAGCGAGCGTGGTGCGACGCGACGTGACGCAGTCTGATACGACGCGTTGACACTACCAACTACGGCGTCCTCCGCCTGTCTACGTTTTCCCAATTAGGGCAGATCCTGAATGCTCCGTATCGGAACTAGCCATACCGCTCCAGGTTAGATCGAACACTTATCACGCGCAACGAGGTTGTCACACAGTGTGGCGCCAATCATGATGGTCCTGGATGCCCTTGACGTAGATTTGGGCTGATGGTTGGGTTTCACGCGAGGAACTGTGCCAGCGAATGGCCTGGTATCACTGCTGCTAAGCAAGGGTGCCACGGAGACTGACAAGGTACTACGTGCCGCTTGCCGGGTTCATCACCAGGCTTCCAAGACTCGGAACTACTTGAAGCTATTTCGACAAATATGATCAGCGACAACTGCTCGGCCAGAGCGTCACTGATCTGCTCATGGAAAGTTACCGTAAGGGCTACTTTGAAGCTGTAAAGCCTCTTCTTGAGCGCCACTTTGAATCGTCGGATGAAATTGTTATAGCAGTTTGAAAAATATCAGTCAACTCCGAGCTTCCCTCACTTGGTTACAGAAGAAATCAGGCCATATGCATGCAGATGATGCGCCCACAGAAGATATCTTCGGTCGCCGAGCCTCATGTAACCTGATGCTCACGAGGCGCCACACATTTTAACGTTCTAGAAATCTGATACCTCGTCCCCGGTAGTTGGTATCGGATAATGCATTTGGCACGTAGAAATCCGCTAATCTACATTGCTTGCTATCGACACACTACAAAGTGTCCGCAATCGCCATTAAGCAATATTGATTTATGGATGGACGGGCTATTCTTAGCTCGCTTTACCGATGAAACGATATGCAGGCAGAAGGAAAAGTGAAACACCGTTTCAACACGGCTTCGGCTTGATTAGACCATCACATTAACACAGAGCAGCGTCGACCCCAGATGAGAATGTCGCCCCGCTTTAACATCGACACAACATAAGAACGGCCTATCTGGCATGTTGTTGAATCCGCTTGCCGTACCATGTCTACAATGCGGTAAGTAGGTTGTTCGGCGTCAGTTTTCAGCAGCACTTACACTCTCTTGCCCAGACCCCACACCACGCATACCAGTCAACTTAGCCACCCTCGAGGGGCTAAAAGTTTGGACCGGTAACGTAGCGGCATCATGAGGAACATCTCTATTAAAGATGATTTTATTAGGCAAAGCTGGGTTCAGCACAGCCGGACGGCCCATGCCGACCAACTCGCACGCCCCGGATTTGACTGCAGCCTCCATGCCCATCCTTGTCCGGAAACCACCCGTTACAACGAGAGTTAAGGTAGGAAAGTGCTCTCGGATAGCATTGGCGAAATCCAAAAAGAAAGCCTCTCGTGCCAATGTCCTTGCCGACGGGGCTTTTCCAGCATTGTCGGAGGTTTGGGCCATCATCTGGCCAAGAGTCAGTCAGTCAACCCATGGATGAACACATGGAAGATTTAGATACCGTCGGATCCTCGTACGAGCCACCACTGATTTCAAGGAAATCAACCCCAACGTCCGCAATGTGCTGAATTTGCTTGATCGAGTCTTCCAAGTCCTGAGAAGATTGGTGGTCCACTGAGTTCAGTTTGATTCCGACAGCGAAACTGTGTGGGACGACTTCTCGAATCGCCCTCAAGATTTCCACGATGATCCTCACTCGATTCTGGGGCGACCCGCCATATTTATCCCTTCTCTCATTGGTCTGCACCGATCAGTACGCCTGGACAAAACTGGTACGCAAATCCGTCAATTCGAGCTCACCTTCTTGGACATGAAAGTTGCTGAGGCAAAACGCGTCAGTCCGGGCTAGCCACAGCAACCACGTTTCCAGAAAACGGCACTCACAAAGCAGATACCCATGCGCAGCATGGACCTCCACGCCCGCAAACCCACTCTCAGCCGCCAGCCTCGCTGCATAGGCAAACTGCCCCACCACGGTCTGAATCTCCTCCACACTCATCTCCTTCGGCGTGCCGAACAACAAACGCGACACGCCCTTTGCAAACAGGCCCTCGCCCATCTCGAGCGGAATCGCACTCGGCGCCAGCGTCTGAGCGAAGAGCCCACGACTGCCCGCGCCGATAGGCGATTGCCGGCCCGGGTGGTTGATTTGCATGATCACGGGCGCGCCGCCGCCGGCAGGGCGGCTGCACGCACGGGCCCAGCGGCTCCAGCTGGCGCGGAGAAGCTTCTCGACGGTGGGATCGACGGCGTTATGCTGGGGAGAGGTGAGGTGGGCGATGTCGACCATGACGTTGCCTGTGCAGGGTAAGTTGGTTAGTTGGCATGCACGCATGCTGCAACAATGATCGAGGGGGTGTGCTCACCTGTGAGAATCATACCCCAGCCGCCCTCGGCCCATTTTTTGTAGACTCGGTCGAAGTTCTCGCCAGGGAGGTGGTGGGGGCCTGTCATGCCCTCCGCCATTGCAGCCTATCTCATTTGAGATGAAGTTAGAATGGCGTCAACGCGATTTTCCACTCCTTCTTCTCTCTCCGTTGCTCCTTTTCCTCGCATTTTTCTATAGTGGATTACCTTGACAAGGCGGTTCGGGAGGACAAGGCCATTCCTCAAGGTGTACGGCTTCGCGACTTCAAGATCCATTCTGCAAGGTATAGAACCCAGAGTGCGAGTGGTGATGGTGATAATGCGTTAATGTGGTCCTATGGCTCGTCCATTTTCAGTATTTATCGAGACATGCAGGCTTTCCGGCAAGCGTCCGTCCCGAGCTCCCGGCACGCACAGCCCGTTGAAGGAGCATCCGAGATGGTGATTATAAATGTTAACGGCCGAAAAGAAGTAGACTGAATCTTTCCATGTTGATCGATTCCATCAAGGATACCTGCTGTAGCAGACTGGTGCGTTTCTCTGCCGAGGTTCAACAGAGACTCGGGGGTCGGCCGGAGAGTTGGGTTGCTCCGTACCCCGGATACATGAGCCGTCGGATGAATACTACGTGGAGCAGCATCGTGCTTTCGACGGTGTCCACGGTGCTGCGGGCTTCAGGTCTATCCGTACGCAGGCTTTACTATCAGCGTTGTGTTGGAGTTCCACCGCTTTGGATTATTCATGAAGAGATACGCGGATGCAGAGTTTTCCCAAGAGACGACTTTTGCCGAGTTGATGGCTAAACTTCGGGCGATGCGATCGTCGATCAGATCTGCATCCCGCACGCTTCCAATCTCCTTCCGCTCGGCCTCATGCATCCACCCGTCCTACTGTCCGTCACTCGTCGCCCGCCGCCGTCGAAAAGCCAATCCTTGGCTGTGTGTTCCCCAGACACGTGTCCTGTCGATGACAGGCTTGCAGACGAACCCCTGGGCGAGGCTGCACTGGAGACCGGCGAGCCGAGGCAGCTTGCTGGTGTTGCTGACTGACCCGCTGAGGCTTAGCAGGCTCGCAGGTAGAGGCGTTGTGGCTAGGTAACGTGCTGTCGAGCGACAGCCGCTAAGTAGTAGCTGAGCGCTTGGCGCCGATCGTCCGGCTCTCGTGTGGCTTGGCCGTGATGCAGTCCTGTTGCCCCGAGCTTGGCGAGTCAAGGCTACTCCACAAAGCTTGGGTGGGACCCATCGCCCCAGCCCTGCAGGCTTCAGCGTCGACGTAGGCCTTGGCTACCCTACTCTGCAGGGTGATTTCACGATCCACGACATCGGCCTCTCCGTATGGCCAACTTTCGCTCGGGCCCCCGCCAGGTTACTAACTGTTGCACTAAAGGGATCGTAGAGCGGCGTTACCGTGAGCGTCTCCCGCTAGGGCTTCCTCGCCGACGACGCGTATGGCCAACTTTCGCTCGGGGTTACTAACTGTTACACTGCATGGATTGTAGAGCTGAATTGCTCGATTACTTGCAGGGAGCCCCACTGTCCGACCAGCCCCACCTACAAGACAAGGCTGTTAGAATGTCGCCTCGACGAAAAAACCCGACGTCTTCAAGTTCGACGGCTGCATCGGACGCGAAGAAGCCTACCTGCCTGGAACATTCCTCCAGCGCGAAACTCACTAAGAGGAACCAGCGAATATTCTTCAGGTAGCCATGTCCCTCCCGTCGAATACTCTCCATGCAGCCATGTCCCTCCCGTGCGAATTCTGCGACGCCCTGGCCGCTGCAATCGGGGATCCATCCACTTTTCGAGCATCCTACCGTTACGTTTTCCACAGCGATTGCGATATGTGTAACGACGAAAGTGGCCGCTCCGACGATCTGTGTCCTTTTTGTCGGCACTTACGTCTAAGACACCTGTGTTTATGCATAATTCAACCAGGCTCATTATACATTTTGGTCGGCAATATGGCCAGCTTTTCCCCAAAGCATGGATGCAAGTTTTGCCACATCATTTCGGAAGCTCTCGAATCAGCCCGACCGAGGTTACGCGGGCACAGACTGGAAGACTTGGAATCTTTGAGGATCGGAATGAACGTGTTTGGAAAATCCAACAACAAGACGATGATTCATCTGATCGTTAATGACCGAGCAGGAAACCGCAACACTGCCGCCTTGATACCGATATTTGCTCTGGATCTTGCTTCAATTTCCCCATTACGATGGGCCCAAAAGTCCACTGGAGATGGCGATGGATTGCATCTGACACAAACGGCCCAAGCAATCACCCTGAACGATCTCGCGCAGAATTTTGTAAATTGGGACAAAGTTCAGCAGTGGATTACTGAGCGCCACTCTCCGGTCGACTGGGACGATAGAGGACTCAGTCATGAGATTTCAGGAAGCTTCAGAGTCATTGATATTGCAAGGCGATGCCTGGTTCGTGGTATGCCAGACGATGGATTTGTCGCGCTCAGCTACATCTGGGGCACTCACCTGGATTTGAATATGTGGACTACGAACCGTTCCACAGTGGGCGAACTCGAAAAAGAAGGCGGTATTACACGCTCGAAGACTCCGAAGACGATCGAAGACGCGATGCATATCTGCGTCAAAGTTGGTCAGAATTATCTCTGGGTTGATCGTCTTTGCATCGTACAAGATGATACGGAAAGCAAATTGATTCAAATCAAATCCATGGACAGCATATTCGCATCCGCAAAATTCACCATCGCTGTACTTGAAGGCACTGTCGACAGCGGAATTCCGGGAGTAGGGTTTCCACGGCAGGATCGATGGAAGAAGCATCTCGAAATCGACAGCATTGCTTTCATCCAGGTGTTGCCTGACATCCAACAAATCATCGACAATTCTGCTTGGGCAACCCGGGGCTGGACATACCAGGAAGCCGTTCTATCTAAACGTGTTCTGTATTTTTCGAACGTTCAAGCTTTTGTTCAAGCAAAAGATGTTCATATGGCAAATGCAAGACATGCTGGTACCGGAGATGCTTTCAGTCAATCATCTGGTAGACTTGATAGCCCACTCAGTACACCATATATGAGCACGCTTACTGTTTGGAAGTTCCATCTTTCAATTCACACTAGACGACAACTCACAAAGAGCTCCGATGTCTACAACGCCTTTTCCGGCATTTCCTCCGCATTTTATGGTCATTCTGATGAAATTCTCTACGGATTGCCCCGTCCCAACTTTGACGAGGCCATGTTATGGTACCCCAGGCGTAGTAATAGTCGCAGGACGGCTAGTATAGTTCGTAATCCAGGGGAAAAAGGATATCCTACATGGTCGTGGGGTTCAATCACTGGGCCCATCTGGTACAGAAAGTCCAACACTTGGATGGAGACTTTGGTTCGATGGATATCCAATCCAACAGAGTCTAGAGTTATGGAAGCGAGGTCCCCCCGAACATTGGACAGTTGGAATCCATATGAATTATTTGAGGGTGGGAGACCTCTTGTTTTGGCTATAGCGTGGAGTTTTGGGTGCATCGAGGCTGATTGGCCTTACAAGCCTCTTTCCGAAAGCACGTTCGAGGAGATCGAAGAAAATCTGCGGAACATATCACTACTTCCGAAATGGAACGACCTATTGCCTACACCTGGACCGAAATTCCCGGAAATCAAAGAAGCTCATGGCAACATTCCTGAAGCATTGGCAACTCGTGGTCAAACAGTCATCTTCAATGTCAAAATACACGAAGAGTCCAGCCACAAACACAGCGTTGGACGCAGTCTCGAGATCCTAAATGAGATGGGAGCATGCATTGGCATTCTCAGTTCAGAGGACCCTTCCGTCGAAAAGGACCTCACCTGGTCCACAGAACGCACAGCAGAGATTGAATGTATGGGTATTTCTTTGGAAAGGCGCTCTAACATGGATTGCTTGGCACTGGGCTTGTCCTCGCATAAGCCTGGCCCAGGTCAATTAGCAAACGTGTCGGAAAGCTCGGAGGTTGACCTAACATTTCGCGACAAATCAGGTTGCGTATTGCGTATGGGCCATTCTGATTATGATGAAGACAGAGAACCTCTGGTTCCGGTGGTAAACGTTATAGCTTTACGTTGGAAGGGGTCTTATGCATATAGGGCGACAATTGGCTGGGTTTTGCTTTCACAATGGGTCAAGGCTAAGAGGGAATTCAAGGATGTCCTGTTAAGGTAGTCTCTATAGGTACTGAGGATATTTAGGCTATATTTTCCGATAGCTGTCAAGTTACATTCTGAACCTAACCCACACACGTGAGTCTTCCCTAGCTGATTTCTGCGCTCGACACCGTCGATTATCCCCCCACCGGCGGAGGTCCGCCGCGGAGGCCATGGTCAGATGGCGAGGGTGATATAACGCTGTTGTTCTAAGAGACGGTGTGCCTAGCGCAGCAGCGCGGTGAATGACAGACAGCTAGGGCGGACAGTGGACGGGCCACGGATGTTTCGTTGACTACTTGATGAGAGCCTGAATTTTGCTTCTTTGACCGATAGACTGGCCCGTAACGCCACGTTGCGGACTGATTCGTGAGTCGGCGTGGTGTTGACGGCTGGGTTGGTGGGTGAAGAGAAGGAAACAGCGCTGCTCCGCACACTCGATCCCATCTTGCCTCGCCGACCACTGTGCTATGTTTACTGTAACCTGTAGCCAGCATACTGACAGACGCATCGCAGCAATCGAGCCTTGTCTGCCCGTGACACAGAAATTTTCCGCTCCTCAGTCTGGCGTTCAGTCCAGGAGGTAGTGTTGTCTCCAGACATTATCGGTGGCGCTGTGTGGCCAGCTGGCGAAGATGATCATCAGGATGCGAAGTTGAGGCTGACGGTGGACATCATGGCGGCGAATGGGATGGGTACGATTTCCGTTCAGATGCGGCGGAGAGCGGGGCCGCATGCGCAGTCATCGTTACACCAGCGGTTAAGCATCTCCGCCCCCAATCATGTAGCAGGGGCACAAGGGGCAAGTGCCTCGGCATTTCCCCACTTATCCTTGCGTCGTGAATAGGCGAATCGGCTGCTTTGCGAGATCGAGCTGGGACCTTGCATGCAGCTCACCGCCGCTGGCTCTCCTCGCTATTCCCTGGCCGACAGAAGTCATTTAGACAGGTAACAATAGTGAAGCAGTGGAGCGACTGAGGGGACATGCGGCTGCAGGCGATCGGCACTCGCAGCGGCGTGGCATGGGCCATTGTTGGCCATATGAGACAGTTGACAGCCCCTACTGCGTGAGCTGGATGCTCCCATCCCGCTTTCTTCTATCTTATACCGCACTGTTTATTCAACCTTATCACAGGGCATCGACGTCGTCTAATCTCTTGTGCGAAGTGCTAACATCACTGAGCATGCCGCTTGCATCGGGTTTCATTCTTTCAGGCCCCCAAAGGAATAGACATGAAGCCTAAGCACACGCTATCCACTTCAAGTTTACCAATGGCCATGCACCGCTTTTCCAGACTCGATGGAGGAAAAATTGTAATTGGCCTCTCACCACGGCGAGTGCTCTTAACGCTTTCGGGCGGCCAAGTTTCGCCGCCTCGGCAATTTGGCCGTTATGGCCCTTATCATCGCGACGTTGGTGGTACTCGGAGCATCACAGTCGCGCACGTCCGCGCAGCCCCACCACATGAGCTTGCTGCCTTATCCCAATCACACTCACCCCGACATCATGGCCTCCTCCTATAGCTCTCTTCCTGCCAAAGCCCGCGCCGCCGGCTACACCTTCGACGTCATGTCCTTCTGCTGGCACACTGCTCCGATGCCGAACTGTCTAACGAATTTACCTCCCGTAGCGACTGGCGGCGGTACATGGACCGCGAGCAGCAGAATCCCGTCACGGAAGAATAGGCGCTGTCTGGAGACCACGAAGACCTGTGGGTGAGCGTCGAGTACTGCATGATGCACTACACGTACACATAGCGGAAGATGCACCTGGTCATCATGGATGGCGGCAAGGACGCTGTCGATTCACACATTGCAAATTACACGCACACGGAGCATTGCGAGCAAATGCTCATGATGGACGGCGCAAAGGCAATAGAGCACGTGAATACCATTGCTGGGGTCAGGCACCCTGACTGTGGCAAGTTGTGAGTATATTGGGCGGAGGCTTGGAGCTTGGAGTCTGTTCGTAGGGGTAGTACACGCAACAGCAAATCTAGTTGATTTTGCAAAGTACGCGCAACAATAAGTAGCGAATTGATAGCCCGACTAACATAGATACACAGGTATATGCTTAATCCTCTACCGGTAATGTATCTAAGGGCTAGTGGTTCCCTTACTTACATCCCTTTTCATTATTGGAAGATAGAAATACAACCAATAAAGCTGCGTAACTATGCTACTCGGTTAGTAGATACAGTCATGGAGTATCGAGATACTTACGTTGTGCCGGCAACGAAGACTTCGGCAGGCCTGGCATTCAATGGTCCGGATAACACGACGTTGAAGACAATCGACGCTATCAAGAGGCATAGAATTTGGATTGTCGGGCTGTCGACAGCGCGCATGGCCACGATCGGGACGATAAGCAACAGAACCACCAATGCCGTGACTAAGGAGTGGGTTACCGTCATCAGCGCGGGCCCCGTGAATATGAAAACTCGTTGGGTCTTGGAATATGGGGCTTTAGGATCCTGCGATGCGGGTATGAGCAAGGCCATCTCGAACTGGGCGCGGCTGGCGGAGCAATTCATACCCTCCAAAACCAATTCTGGATACAGACGAACATCTGCTCCACGATGGACTCCATCAGTGCCAGACCGTGATTCCCGGGGCCTCCAGCCGCACACAAATCTTGCTCTTGGAGGAACTTGATGTCATTACGTGCGAGATTGCCTGTTCCCTGGACCCAGTTCAGGAGACTCGTAATATTTCGGGTGGAGGCTGCGGGAATTTGTAAAATTCTGACGTTTCTTTCCAGTAGTTCGTCTATGAG
The DNA here is from genome assembly GCA_037356075.1 of Neofusicoccum sp. Z40. Lineage (NCBI taxonomy): Eukaryota > Fungi > Ascomycota > Dothideomycetes > Botryosphaeriales > Botryosphaeriaceae > Neofusicoccum > Neofusicoccum sp. Z40. Next base: position 37,683 of record JBAWJV010000047.1, on the reverse strand, counting down.
TCTGTCAAAACCTGCGTCACGAAGGTAATTTGTCAGGTTGACAAGTCAAAGCCAGCTGTCTTACCGTAGTCTCTTATGGCCTCGTCGAGCTCTTTAAGGATTTCTTTCCTTGATCTGTTTCCGTCCCTTTCAAGACTTGCCATATAGGGCAACCTTGTTTCCTGACGATCTAGCTTGTCAAGCCTTCTCTCCAGCTGTGAGACGACGTCTTGTTTGGCTAAAAGGAGTCGTGCACGAGATCTCGAGAATCGACGAGAGACACTGAAAGCTGGGTGTGCTCCAATGAGCCCGCAGAAGCGAGGGTAACCCGGAGGAAAACGTTCGACTGCGTTCTATATCAGAACTGCTTTTCCTTCAATCTGGAGCCTGTCTACTTACTACATCCGTCAGTACTTGGGATCAATTCAGACATTTTCCCAATTTCCTCGCGTCGACGAGACGCTGCCTCGACGATTCTCATCCACGGAGACCCAAGGGAGCCTTGCGCTTCGACTTCAATGCGTGAGTTTAGATGGATAATCATAAGCTTCTAGAACATACCATCCTGCTGTGAACCAGTGGTCATAGTGAAGAACTGGTGTGAAATGATTGAATGTTCGGTTGTTTGAGCATGTACAACGCTGGCGCAATATTCACACACTCGAGGAGGGTTAACAAGGCTGGTATGATCTATCTCAACATATACTAACCCAGTTCAGTGCTTCATCTGTCGTGTCTGATTACCCCGCAATATGCATGAGCTGTCCTTCGACAAGCGATAAGGCAACCGTCAATGCAACGTTTCTGCCTAGCTGTGTGCAAGGATCTTTCTCACCGGAAAATCATCTCAGTGTGGCTGTTTCATAGCCACGTTTCTAGCGCTGATTGGCCTGACTTGCAGCGTTCTCACAGGTCTAACATTATTAATGTATGCGAAGCCATGTTTCTGGCGACAATTGTCGGGTTTCACGCCTGAATCGCCCTGCACGCTCTCCTCTGCTGGGCGAGATGTCAAAGTAAACACAACCATTAATTATTGCAAGTGCATTGCTGAGGTTCTGAAGCAATCAAATCCAGGAGAACGAAATGGAGATAGAAATAGTTGGAGAACGCCCACTTGTGCAGCCGAATCCAAACGTAAGCCCATGCCCTTCTATCTTCCACGTAAAGCTAAGGCTGATAGTCGGATCTTAGGCACCCGCATTCTTCGTCTGGGATAAGGTGAAACTGAAAGTCCGTAATAGTCAGGGAGGGTTCGTCTTGGAGGGTCCGTACTGGGTGCATAAAATAGACCTTGAGTCAGCGCCGCCAAAGTACTCTTTGATGATCGACCTTGAAGAAACGCCATTTAGGGAGGGAACCTACTTTGAGCAGCAAAGTCTTGTATTAGTTGAAGAATGAGATTTTGTAGGGCTCGTTACGGTCAAAAATAGATATCATGACCGTATTTGTAATCAAGCGCGTTGAATAGATATCAGGCACATATGTGTCACACTCTCCGCATATAATTAGGCTGTGGCCCCTGAGCAATCTGGAAGCATCCAATTTCTCCCTAGCTATATGCTAATCACGTGGGCTCGACTAAACGAGGCGCCTTCTTCAAGGTACGAACGCCAACCGCGTTTCAATCGTCGATCTGAGCAGCGCTTCTACGGCAACCTTGGTCCAGTTATAGACTGTGGAGATGCCCGAACCGACCAAATGGGTATTACTCATCGGTGTGAGCTTCTATTTAGAGGAGAAGCAAAGACTTGCAGGTGCTGTGAACGACGTCGATGATTTCGAAGAACTTCTCAAACGGTATCCTGACCCAAAACACATTACCAAACTTGTTGCAAGACTCAACGACGACCCAAAGCAAGAGTTTCCGCCTGGTTCAGAGAAGGAGTGGCCAACATTCGAAAATATCACGATGAAGCTTGTCGAGATACGGGATCATGCAGCTCCAGGTGACCTGGTCCACATACACTTCTCCGGACACGGTACATGGCAACGAAGGAATGAAAAGGAATATACCGATGCATACCCAAGAGACGCCGCACTTGTCCTCTTTGAACCTACATCCAAGTGGAAACAACGTTATCTAAGAGGAGTTGATCTCGCCCGCCATCTCAACGAGCTGGCGGGTAGAGGGCTCAAGCCGACAGTAGTGCTGGATTGTTGTTACTCCGGTAGCGTTTCACGCGGAGAGGACACCAAAATTCGAGAAATTCCATGGAACGACTCAGTTGCAGCCGAATCCCCAGTCGAATTCCCAGCCCAATGGAATGACCCCCCGAAACCACCACATCGTTTAGCACACGGCTTCCGCGACGGAACCTCCAAAGATCACTGGCTCCTGGATGCGGGCGGACACACTCTTCTCGCTGCTTGTGGCCCTGATGAGAAGGCGATGGAGGCTGAAGATCTGAACGGCCGAAGAATTGGAGCCTTTTCGTATTACATACGGCACGCTTTGAACTACTTCGAGAACACCGCGGCAGAGCCAACGTACGGGGCAATCCACCAACACGTGTGCGCCCGACTTCATGTTCCTTTGAGCAAGGTCAACCCGGTTCTTATTGGTGACCGGAGCACACGGTTTATGGGCAGCTCTGTGCCTAGCGGAGGCACGCGATCAGGATGCGAAGTTATAAATGTTTCTGTCGACGGAGACGTTACATTGAATGTGGGCCGTATCCATGGCGTATGCGTGGATGATGAGTTCACGTTGACACCCGACGACGAGGAGTCCAACGCATCACGAACGGTGCAAGTCAAAGCGGTCTTTGGAGTGTATTCAGTCGCAACACAAACTTTGCCAACGCCCCTCCAGACAGACAAGAGCCCGGTCGCTCTAGGGTCCAAAGCCTTTCTCAGTCATGTGTCAAGTCACAAAGCTCTTGTCAAGCTGTTCGACACCGCTGGTCTAACCTGGAACACGTGTATCGACCAGAGTCTGTGGTTGGAGGTTGTCGATACGGATGCGCCGGTCACGCTCGAAATTCCCTGTTTCTCCGTGATTATCGTCGATGGTAAAGAGTACGCCATCTTGGATGCTGCGGAGGATCGAGTCGCAAACATTCCTTCCATTCCAAAAATGAGCGAGAACGCTTCTGAACAAATAGTCAGTTTGTTGGAACATCTTGCAAAGTTCTCTTTCACGGAAACGCTCGAAAACAACACCAGAAACTCTATCCCGGAGTCTGATTTCTGGATTGAAGCCACGATAGATAAAGATCCCACTGCGGTGCCAAGCAGAAACAGGATTGACATCAAAGAGGGCGGGATCTTGTGCATCACCTGTTACAACAACACGGACACCAATCTCTATCTCACCGTCATGAACCTACGTCCGCTTCGACAAATCAAGCAGTTGTACCCCTCTGACCGAGATAATAAAGTGGTGTTAAAAGGAAAGAAAGTGACTTTCAAAATGTCCATGAAAGTCCCAGAAAGCATGAAAATAGCAGGGCACCTGCACGCCGAAGATGTGTGCAAGTTTATCATGGCTACAAGATCTCTCTCTCTTCAAGGTCTTGAGTTAGGCCTTCCTTTGGAAAAGACTGATTCTATCAGAGGAAATACCAAGAACCTACTGCAGAATTTGCTGCAGGGAGTTGCGGTTCAGGCTACGCCTACGATGACTTATGAGACAAGAGGAGAAGAACAGACGATACGGGACCGATGGGCCTGTCGAACGTTGACAATTTATACTCACGTCTCATCCTAACCACTTCTTCTCATTTAACTGTTTGTCTGATTCCATGATCCTTCTATCTTCCAATCGTTCTTAGTTCCGGCGTCTACCTTCCTGGCCATGACTAGCAATTACTTACGCTTATTTCAAGTTGTCTCGTCATTCGAATCTCCAAAGCTAAAGTTTGACTTCTAAATGATTCACTTTTCTGCAAGTCTCTGGAAAATACGGTCTTTAAACTATGGAAGTATCTATTGAAGTTCGTGAGCATCAGGTTGCCTGAGGTTCGGTGACTGAAGATATCATATCAGGGCGCCATTCTGAGGGGCGGCGCCGCCCTGGTGAAAGCCAAGGTGGTAATCCACCGACATCATGTATATAACAGGCTTCTGTAGCATCACAGATAGATCAGTCCATCCAGTAATTTTGGTTCCGTGATGACTCTCATGGGATTCCAAGAGTATCCAACATTTAGACGCCGCTACTAATATATTCCTCTTCACTATTAGTCTACGTAGTAAATGACACCGCTGAGTTGATCGATTGGGGCACACCGAAAGTTATTGGGGTCGTTGTTCCCAGCATGATGGCATAGCTGGGTCTAACGGATACCGGGAATACCAGTGCCCTTCCAGGGAAAGTGACCATGATAAAGGCAAAGAATTAACTATGTGGCGGAGATCATCACGGCATAGGGTCAGAATCAATTCGTAGATTCTCTGAACACTTTAAGCCATCGAATTACTCGCTAAATAAGGATATGATAGTAACAGTGGCATCATAGCTAACGAAATTCGTAATAAATCGGCCACCGCCTTAGCCCTAAAGCCTCCGTTGCCGATTTAAGTTGCAGCAGCATTCAATACCACTATTTGGCCAAGGTAGTAGTCGCCATGGACTAGATACTCATACTAAAAAGCGTTTTCGATGCTATCGGGGAGGCAAACTTTGCAGAAGTCTGCGCTCCTCCTCAGAATTCCCTAAATGGAATGTCACAAGTAATCTGCCGTTACGAACAGGCGACCGTGACACGCTTCTGGTGCGATTGTTGGATCGCTGTTGGGATTGTTGCTGCACCTGCCGGCCCGGTCTTGTGACTGCTGAACCAGGTGTTGTGCTTGCTTGAGTACGACTATTGACTCGCTGTTGTGATTGTTGTTGCACCAGCTGGGCCGGTCTTGTGACTGAGGGGCCGGCAATTGTTCTTGCTGGACTGGCCGTTCTTCTCGCAGGGCCGGCCGATATGCTTGCTGCATTACGGTTGTTGGTTTGCTGCTGTAATGGTCGCTGCACCAGCTGGGCAGGTCTTGTGACTGCGGGACCAGTCGTTGTTCTTGCTGGACTACTCGTTGTTCTTCTTCCTGAAGTACGATTGTTGGATCGCTGTTGTACTGGTTGCTGCACCTGCCAGGATGGTCTTGTGCCTGCTGGATCGGTTGTTGTTCTTGCAGGACCGGTCGATCTGCTTGCTGCAGTACGATTGTTGGCTGACTGTTGTAATGGTTGCTGCACCGGCCAGGCTGATCCTGTGCCTGCTGGATTGGCCCTTGGTGCCTGCTGTTGGTTCCGCTGATTCTGCCGATTTGACCTGACCATGGTAGCACTTGTTTTTGCAAACGATGTCAGCTAGAGCTATTCCACAAGTCCATCACTTAGATGTAGGATAGCTTTAAAAGCGGCATACCACAGTGTTGGAGAAAGAGAGGGTAGTAATGCTAGCCAAGTAATCAAGCCAACTCTAGTGGTGGTCGTTTGACAAGGTCTTTGTTCATCAAAACTACAGCAATAGGATATAGAGCTTTTATTAGGAACTGTCGCCGTCTTCCGAGTTTAAGATGAGGTTTAATTACTCAAGAGAAAGCGCGTAAAAGTCAAATTCGAGACTCCGGGGCTACGCTTACACTCGAAACCGCCTCGTCTTCTAAGCTTTCTCTTAGAGAATAGCGCAGGACGGATGATCGAGAGAGGCGTCGCAACGTTACCCTGCCACGTCATACTATGTATGTGTCATTATGTGCTGCGTGTCCTCGATGCCCAAATGAGTCTTGCCGGTCCTCCCAGTGACGCTGCGGCATAGATGAACTAACCAATCAGGGATAGATGGTAAGGCAAGGGCTAACGTGGCGTTCTAGGCTGAAATCAAACGTTGGCTGTACTACATACGTGTACTGACTTGATTAGCTGCGACCTATTACCGCTCATACTACGAGACATCCTTAGACACGTAGCAAGGAAAAATGATGATTTTAGGCAGCAGTAAGCAATAGTAAGCAAATGCGATGACACGTGTCATTACCGACGTCCCTCAGCCTTGTCGAACAAGCCCGCTTTAGCGAAGGACGCTACCGGCAAAATGATCCTCTGCAAGTCAAAGCCCGGACCAGCGTATAATGTTCAGACAGTGCAAGGCTGCTGTCGATTGAAATTAAAGGTGACCAAGAAGAAAGAAGAGGCAGCGGAGCGGGACTGCACCATCTGATATAACTGCAAAGACTGGACACAGCACTTGGCCGGCTGCAATCCCGTACTTCTCATAATGAAAGCTGGTTTTCCGGTATAGATGCGGGGAAGAGGGACATCACATGATTAGAGGAAACTTCTCAGGTAGCTTAATCGATGCCCGTTTGACCTCTTTTTCCAACCACTAGAGTCATGTTCTTCTCTGTGTCATTGCACCTGAGCTCACTAATCCACCTCTACTTCCCCTGGCCCTGAAAAGAAGACTTAACACCCCAGATGAATGAAAGGCGCCCATTTGGAAATATCCATGCAATTTTCACCCGAGTTTCGGAAAAGGAGAACAGCATCATGCAACGCTCTAGCCACACAGACATAGCCATTTTCACTGTGACACAGTAAGCCTTCGTAGAAGGTTTTCGCTACCTCCGCGGCTGCGTGGTCATCTGCGCCCCATAGTGTTCCGATAGCATGTTGAAATCCAACGAGTTGGAAAGTACTTGCGAGGTGGATGCTCTCGTCTACTAGGGAGGTCGTTTTGATCTCTGCAGTCGAACAAGCAGAAAGATAGACTATTTTGGCTTGATGGCAAGAGATACTATCCAGATCCTCGATCGTCAATTTCTCCATGACGTCACTTCCAACCAAGAGGGCGCTTCTGGCTGGCTCGACTCGATCTGCAGTCCCATGGCAAGCAAAATGGGCAATGGTGCATGTTCGAAGTGCATTGAGCACAGTCTCTTTGGATGGTCGCTCCAGGGTCTTTATTGATGGCCACCCTGCAGACATGGAATCCTTGATAGCTTGGACCTCTTCAGCAACGTTGAGTGGGTCAAACCCTCCTGGGGTGGTAGGCATCGAAACCAGGAGAAGGGACTGGTTCAGTTCTGAAAGAGACAGCCGAGGTTTGCTCCGGATAAACTGCAAAGACTTGATAGTCGGGGCGTAGGACGAGACGACATGGCTCATGGTATTCTCTGCTGATCCCGAGAAGTGATATCCGGCTGCGTGGAGGGGCAGGGTCCCCATTATTCCGCCTCCAACCCACCAAATCCTGGGTAACCTATCCGAAAGATCATTCCGATCGAAAAGCTTCAGCTGTTGAAGAACTGGTTTCACAGCTGCGTTCCATAGTGCTACGAGGCATTCCTTCAGATCAGGAGATGTTGCTTTGCCAAGGCCACTTTCCTCCTCTTCGTCCTCTTCACACAACTCAGCATCCCGTCTGCTTGAATTGCCATATGTCGCGTGCATCGTAGCCCAATGCTCAACGTCCTCGTATCGAAGGGCGGGCAGAGATAGAGTCTGGATTCCTCTGGTGGTAACGAGCAACGCAGCGCTGTTTATGCGGCTGACGTTGAAGGATACTATATCACCTTCATGCGCCATTTCAATCATATCCTTTTCGGTTGGAGAAAGTAGGAATCTCTCATACCCTGCCACTTCTCTGATTTTCCCTCTCGTATCGATCAAGATCTCCTCGAGTTCCTCATACATCTTGACATTCGCTGCATAGCTCGCCTGGGTGCCTGTATGAAGCGCATTCCCGCCCATAGCCCCAAGCGAGTCGCGACACGCAGTATATCGAGACCACAAGTCTGGGTGATTCTCTGCCAGTCCAGCAATGTCAAACTTCGCATCGATTATGGAGCTGGCAATAACTCCACGGCAAGTCTCAAGTCCCTGAATGACTCGAGCAGGAGATTCGCTTGCTGCCAAGAGAACGGAAGCCAAACAAGGCGACAGACCGGAGAAGTGTCGAAGGATGTACTGAGAGTCGTTTCGGGAACTCGTACGATGGAAAAAATCTGGGAGTTCTTCCAGTACAACGTCGACTACGTCCGCGAGGTATTGCCAGTCGCAGAACGGCAGGGCTGAGAAGATCTTGATAGCTTTGAAGGCACAATTGATGCGATCGAAATGGGTGCCCTCGGACCTGAATCCTTCCAGGTATGCCGTGAGAGAAGTCGCTATATCCTTCCCTCTTTTCGACAGGATCGATCGCTCTTCGTAACTGAGTCCGCGGTTGAACAGAAGACATGCCACGTCGTGATGGTCGGCTGGTCGATTCTCCATCGCCTCGTCCTGATGGCGGATTGCTTCATCCAAATCGCTTAACTGGCGCGTCCTTCGAAACCGATTCATGAGGGCGGATCCAAGGCTTGCGAAATACGCTACGCGGTTTGGATCTTCTGATGAAGCGGCTTCCGTAGCTTGCTTCTCATATGCAATGGACATATCTATGTCCACTACTCCATGCGAGACGCGAGACCGCTTCTTGAAGTGTTGTGCGAGATTATGAAGCATTGTGACACGGTCTGGGTCATCTTCTTCCACGGTTTCCACAGCTTGCTCTCCATATTGAATGGCCAAGTCAATGTCAGCTCTAAGGCCTGTTCTCCCAAAGATTTGCCCGTACATAGTCGCCATATTGTTCAGCAAGCTCGCCCTCGCTCGGTTTTCTTTTGGAAGGGACTCTAAAGCTCGTTGAAGATATTGTGCGCCGTGCTGTAAGTCGACCATTTGTGTTGTTCGGAGATATCGGTATCGTAGAATTGATCCAAGTTGACCCAAGTGCTCAGAAAATTCCACGGCTTCGACCGCTTGCTGTCCATACTCAAGTGCCTTGTTCGCATCGGCAACCTGAAGCGTAAATGCGGACTGTAGCATATGATTGTACGCAAGCAGGCTGAGAGAGAATGATCGATGTTTGCTGTCTTTCGTTGTGAGGTCTGCGGCTTGCTGCAGATACTGTATGGACTTTACTAAGGCCTCTCCCCTGTTTATCACATCCACACTGGTGGCTTCGAAGGATCGCTGGAAGAAGAGCGAAAGAATCAAGAGTACCGTTACACGATCTGGAGCGTTATCTTGCTTTCGTGCCAACACTTTTTCAAAATGGTAAATGCCCGACAAAAGGAACCTCTCATCGGATAATGCCTTTTTGAATCCTTTTACCCGGACACTTGGTTCGTCCGTGGCCATCTTTTTCACGACCTCCTCATATGGTGTCAAGAGTCGTGCCCGGCCATCCCGTATCACTATGGACGAGGGGTCGGCAGGTCCTTGCTTCATCGCTAGTTCAAGTGGAATAGGAAGTCCAGTAGGATCATGAATGGGAAGAAGATGATCAAGTGCCGCAGGCCACTGCCCTGCCGCAGATTAAGCCACCGAAGCTACTACTCTTGAGGCTTATCGCTTACCTGTAGGGTCGGTCCTCTAAGGGCGTTAACAGAGAAATAAAAGAGCACAAAGTCGAAATTGATAATGTTGAGGATGCATGCGTTGACGGAGGGAGGTAAGAAAGCGGGGTAAGAAGGCAGCAAAAAAAACGGGCGTCATTGACAAGGCTGACAGTCAGCTTCACCGGCATCGCATTTAACTGGAGCCTGCTCCCAGCTCATCCGAACTCTTGGGCCCTAAGCGAAAGGACATTTGAAATTCCGCTAAGCTACAAGTGTAACTAGTCCCATGCAGGAGTAGTAACCACGTAAAGTTTTCACGCCCAAAGCGTACAGCAAAGAAGAGCGTAAAGCTGATACTACCATCGAATCTCTCGTTCACGTTGACCTTGTGGTCCAGAAAAGGTGTACAACGTTTCTGTTATTTGATATAACCGCGACGCTGATTAGGATATATCCAGTCTTTCAGAACTCGTACGCTCGAGGCAAAGGATGTAGATGGGGATGCTCAAGGCGAATTTCGGGATTCGCTCTGGCGGCGAGGAGTTTTTGAGCAGTCTCCTCTTTCAAAGCACAGTTCGTCCGTATCCATATACTTTCGTGGTAGAAGTACGACTTTTGAACATCAGATCAACTAATTCGTCATATCCTCATTCAATTGGGGTGCAAAACAATCTATCCAGTGTAACCAAGTCTCCAGATCCAGGTTGAAGTCCAAATTAAAGGAGGGAATCAAAAATGTAGTTGTCATGTTTCCGAGAACGCATGAAGCTGTCCACATGTTGAAAATACCTCGACAACGCCCATAAGCTCTATCCTTACTGCCATGCAAAGTACATCACCCAAGGCGTTCGAACAGGCGGCGCGATCCAGCAACATCTTCACCATACCTTCCTTTCCATTCTTCGATGCCACTAGGAGCGCAACACCCCGGGCGTTCAAGATTAGCGCAATGATCCAGCAACATGTGCATTATGCCCTCTACTCTTTGAGTGACACACATTGATTGTAGTATGCCTGAGAGCAGGAGGTGAAGATCTGAGCAGGGCCTCAACAGCATGTCAAGTCCTCACGATGAGCGGCAATTTTGAGACCAGCAGAATACGGGCGGACAGACGAAATGGTATAAGAGCGTGTGTTCGTATCCTTCCTGACTTTTTCATCAATGGCAGGACGTCTTCGAAGTCCAAGTTTTTATCGTCCTGCCTGGGACTTCTGAACGCCTCGGCCATGGAGTGACAGACGGATTCAGATTCAGATTCATGGAGTCTCGGGGAAGAATGGCCTCAGCCGAGTGAAGTGTGGAGTTCGCGTCACCGGTCGGAGATGACGCCAGCAGTACTCCTCGCAGCCGAAACGTTCGTAGAGAACAGATGGTCGTCCACAGAACGCACCTCCTCTGGAAAACGCCAGCAGAGCCTGTTTAAACATGCTTTTGATGCCATGCCCTGGCCGCTTTAGATTGTCAAATGTTTGACCTCCAGGTCTTGGTACATGCCGGTGATATGGGACACAAACGTCTTGTGAACATCCTGCCGTAGTATGACCCCGTTGCTGGACAAGTATCGGTCCATAATGGCCTTCTGGCACATGAGGAACCTTTCGACAATCATCTGCCTCAAAAGCAGTAGCAATGATCGTCTTGGTTCAGACTGGTCGCCACCAGCTTTCTTGTGACTCTGGCTGCAAGAAAGGTGATACAGGTTTTTACCCTGGCGTCGAACTCCATCAGATCTGGCAAAGACGTGATGACGCTACATGTGTTGTGGCATAGGGTATTTCTTGTCGGGCAGCAGGGCCTTCGGGCAGGGGAACGAGCGCGGGGAGCCGGCGTCGTCGGGTGAGCTCACAGTGACCTCGCGGAATCCCTCGACCCTTTCCCCTTCGCCATCGCCATGACCATCGCCCCGTCGATATCCCGCTACTGCAATGCCTAAATGTCCAGGCCGTCAGCGCCGTAGGCGTGCAGAGCTCTGGATCGGGCTGTTGCAGAGCTTTTCCACCTTGTCGGTGCCGAGAAACTTGCACGCTTTGCCGTCTGGCTTCGAGCGTTGGCCGTCTGTTCGACAGCGCGTCGCTCACGTAAATAGCGGCCGTTTTCCGTCATGACTGTCTCACCTCTTTCATTCCTCTGATACACCGACACCACAGTTCTGCTCGCCTATCTACTTCGCCCATGTCGTCCGCCGCCTCGCATGCACCTCGGCATCACCCGACGCCATGCCCGCCAACCACCACAACCACCCCGATGACACCACCTTGGAAGACTGGTCATCGCGCTGCACACCGCGGACCCTTCGCTACGTCCCAACTACACCAGTTCGAGAAGGCACGCCCCTGGCTCGCCTGGCAAGCTCTGCACTCATCATCGCCGCCGAGAAGAAGCGTGTCCTACTACCACCATTCCGCATCAATCTACGAGGGACGTCGAGGACTATGCAAACTACAGCACGCGCGCAAGAGACTTCTACCCGATGCCGTATCCAGTGCTGCGTGCATGACACCGGTAGGCTGGCTGTAGACTCCGTCACGGGTTGGACTTCGTCGGTTCGCTGAGCTGGAGGGCCGGTCTTCTCAGTTCTCGTGTCCCCCGTGGGCTCGCCGGTGTTGCAGCCTTTGATCCCACGCAGCTCCAGCACCACGGATGCCAGGGCATTGCTCACCACGTCAGCAAAGAAGCCCTGCCTCTCGAGACGAAGAAATCGTCTCAAAACCACCGCATGCCCGAGCAGCGTATCTCCGCCTCATGCGCACCTCCATCCCGGTCTGACGTATACCAGGGTGTGCAGTAAGCAAGCAATTTGAAACGATTTGACTTCTCATCACTTCAAATCATGGGGTTTTAAAGAGCCGCGCTTAATTAAGCAAGCAAAGCAAATTAGGTCGTAATAATTAAATAGCTTATTAAGTCTAGTCTCTAGTAGCACGCGTTTATATACGCGTCCAGGACGCGTTTCAAGCAGCCTAGCTAGCTCTCGCCCCCCTCTACAACCGCGCGAGGTGCGTAAGAACCGCCCGGGTGCGAGGATCGCCTAGGCGCGAGGACCACCGCCAGGCATAAGGACCGCCGCGAGGAGGCTCTTGAAGCCGTGGGAGGCTCCTTAGGCCGTAGCTTAGAGCCGCACTAAGCCGATTTTAGTAAAAAGAGCCTCAATACTATGCTAAGCATCGCAAGATTTGCTATCTTTAAGCGGGCTTAAATAATTAAGGTTTAAATCAGGCAAGTTAAATAGCCTGTCTAATTCGGCAAGTAAATTAAGTACACCCCCTCTAGAGCAAGTAACTTGTGTACTGCACACCCTGACGTATACCCTGAGCTGGTGCAGACAACACTGGCATGCACGTTAGGCTGCTGGCTCGATGTCGAAATACCGCTGCCTGCGGAACTGGCGAGCAAATACCACGTGGTGCTGTCGACCAACTGCATACACGCGGCGCGCACATCCGCCAGCTTTGCGTCAATAGTCAAGCTCACGCGCAACATCTTCTCTTTAATCCTCGGCCACATCTCCTCCACCGACGGCGCGGACGGCTTGCCTCTCCCAGCCGGTATTCACTCAAGACTCGGCGGCGATAGAGGTTCCGCCTACTATGACATTGGACCTCGCTAGCACAGCCTTCTCCGATTCTTTGCCAATAGTCTCCCGCCGCAGCTCTAATAGTTCATACGGAACGAAGCCCACCCACGCCAACTTCACCTCCTACTACGCCGTGGCCCTAAAGTCGCCATCAAAGAAGGGGCTGCGGGGTTCTTTCGAATGCTCGCTGCTTATGCTTGGAATGGGTGAGCGAGCGGTCCGGTTCGGTGGTCTTCGCCATGGCAGGACGGCTGTGGCGGTCGAATGGGGACCTTGTGGATCAGAGTGAGGATAACTGACTCGTACTTGGTAGAGTTATAGGAGGGATAAACTATTTCGAGGTTCAAGAGCACCAGTGGTCCGGCGAAAAGACTTGAAGTGTGTGAGAAGTACTGAACAGGCGATCCAAATTTTTATCACATTTACTCCATGGACGACTCACCATATCTTGCAGTCTGGTCCATTTCACGCTTTAACCCATAACCCGCGTCCGTAGAATCCTGTCTTCAGTTGCACCACTGAGTGCCTGAAACCAGACTTGATGGTTCAGTGTTTTCCTCGCGGCGTTCTGCATCTCCGAATTCCCCGTAAACGCAGCTCGTTGCTGTCCATTCCAGCGGCGTATTTTTGTCTTCCGCGTCATCATTCTTGTCCAAGCCAAAATGCCAGAACGCAGTGCGAGTATCACTGTGTCCGATCCACCCCACCCTCCTCCTCGTCATCCGAGTTGAGAAATCTTTAAAAAGACCGTGAACAGGAGCGAGCAGAATACAAGGTACTGCTTCACAACTGCACCAATCCGTCAAAGAAAGGATCTCAGGCCTGCCACTGTAATCGTCCGTCTCAGACAAATATCCATAACCTGCAAAGCCGATTCCCGCCGCGAGTCTCTGCGAGCAAATCTGCATCTCCAACACCACTGTAGGCCTCAGAGTGCGCCGCCAGGTCTCCGCCGCCTCAGAGACTCCCCCTTCCCCTAACGCACTTTGGTAATCCCCTACCAAGATAATGACGCTCTGCTTCACTTCCACTCGGACTATCCACCCCCCAATTAACATGTAGTATTGCCACGACTGGTCAAACTTCCTTCTCCGACTTCGATTTCGCCCCAGGCCATGGCTGCCACTTCGTCTGCTCTTGTTGCGCCTTTTCTTCTTTTGCACCGCAGCACACCCCCTGTGCTTGGACCCGATAAGCTAAGACGGACCTTTCTGATAAGCGGGCCGAGGATACAGACGGCGAGATGGACGCAGAGGCGGAAGATAACGAACAGGGGTCAGACTATGGGTACGGAGCCGAGGATTTCCAGTTGCAGACAAGCAAGGCGCAGCGCAACTGATGTGTGAACGAAGGCGGATGCCAGGGTGGAACCCGTTTGCCGGCTTTGAGGTAGTAGAGAATGCTGTGGGCTGAGCAAAGCTGGATGTAGTAGGTTGAGACGGTCCATCTTTCGATGGAGGGCGGCTAAGCTCCACGGCGAGTTCGTAGCGCTCGAGCCAATTACAGTATGCAACCACATTTATTATACTTTTACCTTTTATAACCTCTATATTACAAAATAACCCTATAGGGCTCTTTAGGTAGGGCTTCTATATATACTAAACCGCGATATTCTAAAAGACTTAGTCGTATACGAAAAGTAAGGTATAGATTAAGGTATAAATATCTAATATTAAGGAGAAATAATAGAGATAATAAAGAGATAATAAAGAGATAATAATAGTATACGAAGGCCTTATATATTTACTTAGGGGAAAGATTCTACCTAAGGTATTAAAGACCTAAGGCTAGCTATAACGTATAGTATAGGCTATTTAAGAAGAGCTAGTATAGAAGCCCTACCTAAAAACCCCTAGAGGGTTGTTTTATAATATAGAGGTTATAAAAGGTAAAAGTATAATGAATATGTGTACATATTGTAATTGGCTCGTAGCGCTCCTGGGCTCTCGAGTCGCTGGTGTTTTTGCCCCGACAACGCGCACAGCTGGTCATCACGCGCCGGCTGTGGTATGTGCAACTGTGGGCGCTTTGGAACTGTGCACCATCTTCGCATAGCGGCAAATTGGATGCATAAACCAATCCCTACAGTTTTGGCAGCTTTTCTCCCTATCTATTTCATTTTCCAGTCCCCGTCCAGAGGTTCGGTATTGCACTTTTTGCCCTTGCTACTCTATTACAGGATGCTCAGGCAACATTCTTTACCTTCGTTGCAGTCATACTGTGTGGCCTAACGCCTTGAGCTTCTACAGCTGACGTTCAATACATTTTCCGTGGTTTCAGTATAATTCTATGTTGGCGCTTTTGGCACCAAAGCTGGTTGGCTTGGACTAAGGCAACAAGAAGTTTGTCCTCACATTCCAGCTTATTGCGGCCTCACTTTTCATCGAGTGACCCTCCATGATCGCTGCATTCCGTATGCTAAATGCGGGACGGTGCGCGTTGGGAAGCAGGAAGAGCTGTGGATTGACGCCCTGTGCACCTCCACACCGGGTAAATTCACTGTGAGCCTTTTACCAGCCTGCGCCACCCGGGATAACAGTATTTGACATCTCTGACACTTACATTCGGAGAGGTAGTCGTGGCTACGGGAAGAGTGTCGGGCTGCTGCAAATCAGCTATGCAGCAGTGATTTCTTGTTCGCGATACCCACACTCGTCGTCTTCGAAGCGGTTGTGCACCCAGTCACTCTACCACATCAGCAAGGCTTGGCCACACAACAACGCAGCTGGACCAACCGCGTTTTGCCGTAGCGTTGTCCGGCATACCGTCAGTCTACCAAGAAATCACTACAGTTCACAACCCCCCGGCGATGAAGCAATGCCTCGCGGCAGGTTCAATGCTTTTCAAAAATGACATTCCATCCCCCAAGGATCCTGATACCTCTCAAGTCTGACTACGGCCTCGGCTTCTATGGCCGTTTCCACCAGCAAGTAATCAAGTCTTGGGAGACGGCCGCTTCGCCGCGAACCCTCCTGCACACTTCATAGCATTCGAAGTTTACGAGACCCGGGCGAGGTGGTACGTGAAGAGCTTGATTCTGTACCTACAACGAGCACCTCCGATGCGTTCAGTCGAGCCGGCCCCCCTTCCGCTGCGAACGCCACCTTAGAGGTGCTGACCCCTTTCGTCCTACCATCTTGATGCTTTCACGGACGCGTTCACCGGAAGTTCCAGCGAAGGATATGCTGGAACTGCTGGAGGAGGGCTTTTTCGGTCTTGGGTGGGGTGAAAGAGCCGGGTCGATGGGGGCTGGGGCCGACAAACGGGGAGTTGTTACAGGACCTACGTATGCCAGAGCTTAGTGGTGAGTGCCGCGGTTGAGTTTATTCTTGGCAGTGTTGTGATGATCTTGATTACGGGAAGGGGCTAATGGACGCCTGAAAAGATGTTTTGGGAGAGAGGGATGTGTTGGAAGGGGCTGTCGTTCTCGCCGTTTCTGTTGCCGCTAAGCAACTTCTCGTAGTTGATGGGGTTACTCAGAGAGTGCTTTTGGTCATGTTTCGCATTGATGCGCGGTCGCTGTCCTCGTAGTCAGGTTGACCCGGATGAACCGGCCTCTGAAGATGGATTCGGGTGCTTTCGTGATGGCCCCGTGCACTTCAAAAAGTGATCAGAGTCTGTCTGCATGTCACCGCTCCTTCGTCCGTGGCTCCAGGCTTTTCTTTCCTTTCCTTGACTTGCCTGGTTGATGGCTCTACAGCTCAGTACGTATTCGAGAAACAGGACCAGATTCAGCGTGAAAGAGAAACAGGCAGGCAACAAAGAAAAGGGAGTCCAGCTTGATTGGCTCAAAGGAGCCCAAGTTCCAAGCTTATCATCAAGTGGACGCCTCCGAGCGCAATCGCCGCAGTTTGACCAGCGAGGAGGGCAGTAGATGGGAATTTCTGATACTCGGCTTTCTGAACTGCTGTGCTTGACTTTGGATGGGGAAGCGGTCGAAGGGTTGGGAAGCGCGAGCCTGACTTCGAGAGAAGGCGGTGACGATAGCAAATGCCGGCCTCGGGCATTACGTTACGTGCAAAGCAGAGGTTTAGGTGGGCTGCATTTACAATCCAATGGTGGCGGCGCACTGTGAATAGCCGAAGTTCTCACCGTCCCACTCACGGCAGCACATCTTCCGTAGTTCCTGGCATTACTCCGCATCGGTTATTCAGTAGTCACCACCGCCACTCTACTGTCCACCCGCCCTCGCTCTACCTGCCATCCATCTCCACTCTAGTGTGCTTCGCTCACTGCAGCTTTGCGTGTTTAGCTGCGCCTGCATCACCTCCCATTCCGCAGACTACGTGCGCGCCGTGGTGAAAATGGTGAAAATTAGCCGGCGTGTTAGTCTCGTGGGAGGATAGAGAATTTTCGGGCGGAGACGGCGGTGGGGTCGAGCGGCGCAGGGGCGGAACATGATGAGAGAGTGTGGGTGGCGTCGCTCTGCTTGACGCGACGATTGAGTTCGGCGCTAGTGGGCGAATATCGGAGCTAATGAGCGGTCATCTGATTGGCTGATCGTGAGATAAAAGCTTCGGTAGACAAAGACGGGCTAGCGGCAGATTCTCGCTGACTCAGCAGCACCCTCGCCAGCTTCTCCGCCTCCACCGCCTCATCCTGTTTCTATCCACCACAACCACCACCACCACCACCACCATCATCATCATCATCATCATCATCATCGTCGTCGCCACCGTTGCCGCTGCCTCTGCCGTCGTATCCGCCCGTGCTGCTGCCTCTATCGTCGTATCTGCCCGTGTTGCTGCCTCTACTCGCAGTCTTTCGCCGTATCACGTTCGCTCGCGCGCTTGCCGGCCGGCGCGCCAGACTGTGTTGGATATTCGCGAGCAGGCCATCTTCTTGCCAGCATCCGCCTCATTGCGAGCGATCTGGGGTCTGCCAGGGGCTGTACAGGCGAACTGTCGGCTGCCGACCGCGTCTCTAGCACTGTCGCCCGACGTCTCGAGCCGCAACGCGCGAGCGACCTGCTCTCGAGCCAAGGCTGCTCCAACAAAGAAAAGCCTGGGTGGGTGGGTTCGACTGCTATTGCAGCTCGGGGTCTCTCTTGCGCCTTGCATCTCTGCTGCCTGTCTCCAGCTGACTACCGCCTATAGTAGTACCCAATGGCCAGCCCTCAAGAACAAGACGATCACATCATCAGCTTTGCGCCCGCTGTTGCTCAATGGAGCGGCCCAGGCGATGATGCCGACCGGCTTCTAGGGTTCAAGCATCCCAATGCAGCCTGTCAGCTCGCTCTCCACGTTCGCCTCGACCCCTCTACAGCGCTTGCCTCCATCAAACTGCGCGCTCCCGTCGGATTCAAGGCTCTGCCGAGAAAGACCAACACCTTTATCGTCGTGTATCCCGAGCGCGTCGTCTCCCTCGAAGTGGACCATCCACCCATTAGTGTCCCAGAGTCGGTCCGGTCCATATTGGTGCGTCAGCAAAAGTGCTCAGGTGATGGGGACATCGTGCGGCTTCGTGTTCGCTTGAGGCAGCCGAGTGCTCTGGTGCTGCCAAGCGTCGAGTCTCTCGCGCCGTCGTCTGTGTCTGCCGGCACAGCGCTCGAGTTTGTCCAGTCTTTGGCCTCGTCCATCCGCTTCGAGTTGTACTTGCCGACCGCGAACGCTCCCAGGACGTCCCTCGACGCTCTGAGCGCCGCCATAGCCGCCAATGGCCTGAAGTTCATGGCCAGTGAGTTGGACCTGACAAGTCTCTACAGCGGGCATGGAGCGCGCTTGGTTGAGGCAGGTCAGCTCGACCTCTCGGCAGGGCAACCTGAAGACCCACCGTCGTACGACGAGCTCGCGCCGACGCCTCCGCCCCCTTGGACCCGCGGTACGTAGTACACTATGCACGCCACGTTCTATCTACCGAGACTCATGTTAATGCCAGACGACGCACCGCCGCTGAAGAGAGCTCGCAAAGACCCTCATGTTCGGCAAAGTGCGGAAGATGCGCCCTCCCACCAGCATCACCTACGAGACGACGAGCAGCTGGCCCAAATGCGAGAATACCTACTGCGTGAGGTGGGGAAGGAGATCGCCGAGCAGGTGGCGGGGATGGAAAAGCGCATGCAGGCCCGTCTGCAGACTGCCTTGCATGAGAACAATGCCGAGATGCGACGACATTTGGCGGAGCTGTCGCAAAAGCTGAGCCGGCTGGAAAACAATGCGGCGGAGCGGCATGACCGGTCGGAAGAAGATGAGATTGCACGCTTTCAGCGCCCACGAGAAGATGCGACCCAAGAGCATGTCGAGACAGAAGATCTAACCATGCAGCTCGAGCAGTTGAGAGAGGAGACGAACGACCGGCTCAACAAGTTGGACTCGGACACGTGGGACCTCGTTGAAGAAGCCAAGGATGAGGCAAGTGACATGATGGATGACAAGATTAACGACAGGATACTCGACATCAAGCGTGAATTAAGTGACCACATAACTGAGGAGCTGGAAAGTGTGGAAGACCGTATCAAGAATGATCTGCGCACAGCCGTTTTATCCATTGATTTTTGAGACCTCGCAACTCTCGCATGGGAAGGGCATCGAGCATGACCCGGCTTTGGATTTCAATCAGACCAATTGATTCATAGACAACTTCCCTTAGACTATTACGAGGACCACCAAGCCGTGCGCGATGTGCTGCTGCGTATGTCGTTCTGTTTTTCCCTCGCCCCTTCGCCTCCGCCTTTATGCCAAGCACTCGTACATATCCCTTGCTTTGCACTAATACGAGCCTGACATCCAACACTCCCAGTGCCAGCAACTATCATCGATTGCAGCCACTCTGGAGCCTCCCGCATTGCCTCGCTCGATGCGCTGCGCGCCCGCTACTCTTGGCGGCGTGAAGGATCCCGGGAAGGCGACGCCACGCTGTCCCGGCGTCCCCGACTGCCAACATGGCCGTGGACACGGACGACGTGGAGGGCCTAGCGGCAGCAAAGCTCCCCCAGCCTTGTTGCCGCTGTCTTTCGGATCCTAGAACGCCATCCCGTGTTCGCCAGGCTGAATCATTTCCTATATTCGGTTTGCTTTTTGTCGGCAGTCCTGCCTACTCAAGCAATAATGCCAATATCTGTAGGGCGTGCCACACTGAAATTCTCGCAGCTGAGAAAAAAAGCATTTCCCAAACCCAGAGCCTGGACGTGGTAGAAGGAAATTGGCAACCGCTTAAGTCGGAGCAAGCTACACACTATCGGGCAAATACAATTCTTGTATTACAACTGTTTCTAACTACTCACAAGCAAATTCTTACGGGATAATCGCCGTTCAATCTCTCGTCTCATCATTCTATCCTTCCATTGTTTATTGGTTCATCATGGACGACGAACTTCGAAAGGATGATGCGGTTGCAGAAAAATGGAACGAAATGTTGAAAGAGTTCTGTAGTTAGACTGGAGAAAGTCTAAGCGAAAGTCGCAGCTTGACTATTCAAGATATGAAGGGTGACCTCGACACATTCTCCAGCATTGATGCAACAAGGGAAATCATCAAGTTGTCTGCAGAAAAAGTTCTTGACGTAGCAGAGTTTGCCGCATCTGCGGTGTCGCCTGTAAGTGGTACATACAGGGCCCATTGAAACTTAGAATTAAAAACTCACTGAGGAAATAGGTATTTCCGCAGGCTCCCACGATTTTCAGTGCCCTCAAAATGCTCGATACGATGGTGCAGAACTACCGTTCAAACTATGCCGAGAAGCAAGTTCGTGAGAAATTGGAGAGCGTCAAAGAACACCTAGATCGGATAGAGACCTACATCAAGAGTTCTAAGGATGGCCTCGAGATTGGCGACTCTCTCAGATCTTCTATTGTAAATTTCTGCTGCCAGATCCTTCGACTCTGCGCCATTTACTCGAAGATCAAAGAAGACTCGAAGACACTCGCTGGAAAAACTAAAAACGCATTTAAGGCCGCTATTGGATACGATGGGGGGATCAAAAGGTTGCTCCAGGAGATCAAGGATTCCGCCGAGCGTGAACTGCGCGATAACGTTGCCTCGACCAGAGTCTTGGGCATATTTGCGGAGAATGATCGCCTTCGGGAGGATCGCATTCAGCGCCTAAGAGATGAGCTGGAATTAGAGGACTACGCTATCGATTGGGATGCGACGCAAAAGGACCTGAAGCAAAGGTATATCGACAACATAGGCGCCTGGCTTTACAAAGACATTGCATTTTCTCGCTGGGCAAACGTCACGACAAGCACGCTTGAGAAACCGGCCCTCCTCTTGGACACGAAAGATGGACACGGGAAAACCTATCTTTGCTACCAGGTCGTTCAACTCCTGGAAGAGAAACACAAACCAAAAGGGCCAAACCCGCGAGTATCAATCGCCTACTTCTACTCCAAAAATTCGAAGAAAAGCCAATCATCAAAAACGCAACGAGGGCAGAAATCATCTCTCAAAGAAGCCTACGTCGCCTTAGTTTGGCAACTTGCACAGCTTGATAGGACCTTCCTCAAATTTGCCACTGAAAAGCTTCAGCGACTGAAAGGTTGGCTCTCCGATCCTGTCAGCTTTTTGGACAAAGTCATCACGGATTTTGCAAAGCAATTCAACTCAGCTACCAGCCAACCAAGGAAGGTCTTCTTTGTCATACTTGATGGGATTGACCAGCTCACTGGGGACAACCGCAAAGTCTACGAGAAAACAATGCGACAGCTCCACGCCACAGCCTCGAGGCATCGTCAAGGAAGCTTCCAGATTAGATTGTTCCTCACGTGCAATCTGGAGAAGGTTGGGAACCTTGGTAACAAAATGATCGAAGGTTTTGAGAAGATCACGATCTCCCAACAATCTCGCCGTCATGATGCCAAGCTATTCATAGCTGATCGATTGAAACCGATTTATCAAAATTGGGGGACAGAAAGCGAAAGAGTGAGAACACTGCAAAGTTCAGAGAAGAAATTGGCACGAGAATTCGACGGAAACTACCTCAATCTCGGAGCTCTCTTAGACGCTGCAGAACATTCGGATACCACTTCAGAGCTTACAGAAATCCTGAAAAAAGGCCCCCAAGATCGATTATTTATCGACTGGCAGGTGCAAAGGCTGAACAAGGAGCTGTCAAAAGATGAGAGATATATCCTAAACGACTTTCTGGTTTGCATTTTCTGCTTGGACATTTCGCCAACCGTCCAGGAGCTTGCTGCATTTCTTCGCGTGCATGGGAAGAAGAAGCCCGGGCTTTGGGTCAAGGATCACATCGAGGCAAAATATCCATGGCTTCTGGGCATAACTATGGACGGAAGCGTGTCGTCCAGTGTCGCCGTCAAAAATTTCGACTCGGGAGCTTCCAAGAACGGCAAGAAGGTTCTCTACACGCCTCTCCAGATGGATCATCCCTTGCAGTCGTCAGAATCACAAAGGATTGGTCTCAAAGACCTACTTCGCTCCTTACTCCGAGATGAAGTTTTGCAAAGCCTGAACACTGACCAATTGGCCGAGACATTTGTGGGTATGAACGACGTCATGCGCCCAAGCATTGGATTCTGCCCCAAAGAAGGGCAGTTGCGAGCGACTGTCGGTCTACCCCGAGCGGTGTGTTCTGAGGAACATGCGTCTGATGATTGTCAGTGTTTGCATAGCTACGCAGCAACAAAACTCCCATCGCATCTTCACAAATTCACACCCGAAGAAATTCACTAACTGGAATTAGAGATCAAAAACGAGATTGGACGTCACCTGTTCAAGTTGTTCTGGGACAGTAATACTGTCAAATCATGGCTTACTCAAGGAACTTTAGCCGGATTCAGGGATGACGATTGGCTTGATAATCCCCCAAGTGTTTGGACGTGGCTCGAAGACGAGCATGTTCAAAAAGGAGTGTTGCAGGCTTCAGAAAACCATGGCAAGGAAGAAATGAAAGAATTTCCGCGCTTTGGAATAAGGAAGCAAGACCATCAGATCCGCAGTTTGACCTACTACTCAATCGGGATGCTTGCTTTTCAGTGGCTTCAGGGCAATTCATGGGACGCTTCAGATTCATTGTTATGGTTGGTGACCGTAGCCAAGAAGGCAAGGAGCACCAGAAAATATGTCGAGAATAATACTTATAAGCAATCTTTAGGGTTGGGAGGAGGGGACACCCCAAGAATTGTACACGGCTTTTAGCCAAGGAAAGGTTTCCGTCATCCTGATAGAGAAGGCCCAAACGTGGGCCAGAAGTCTCATCCAGAGATTGGATTTACAGGAATCAGACTCTCACCACCAACAAATTCGAATAGCCGAGACTATGGTTGGGATCTCCAAGGCGGGAGAGGAGCATCACACCAAGGCTGAAGAAATTTGCAACAACCTGGCCACCCGCAACACGAGATCATGGCTTTGCCATGCAAGGGCCCTCGAGAGACTCAATCGGCCAGACGAGTCTCTTGATTCCCTCATGAAAGTTTACAAAGACGTTTTCAATGCTGAATTTAAAGAAAAACATCTAACAGATTGGGAGTTTTGGCTCAGCAAGTTTTGGGATCTTTGCGATACAACAAACAGCGGCAAAAACGCGGTCGAAGTGTGCCAGTTTCTTGCGGTACAACTTCCTGGTAAGCCTTTTGTCTTAGAGAAGGCATGGGAATGGGTAAAAAGGTGTAACGACACCATAGAGTATCTCCAAATCCTGTCAGCAATACCTATGACCGGTCAACACAGTCTCTTAACCACCCTGCTCTAAGAGAATGCCTCGGATTTAACCTTTCACCACGATTTATACCTTACTCTGAGAAGGAAGTATCCTCATTTTCTTAAAGGCTATTTCGATGCTGTTGTGGTTGCCGACGCTGGCCATAATACTTACGACGTTGACCAGTACACCCATGAAGCTGGCCGGAACATTCACGACATTGACCAGAAGGTTCACGACATGAGTTATCTCCAGTACTATTACGGCCTTTGCATGCTTCATCAGGGCACCTCAAACCACTCCCAGTGTAATGGATTGAGCACAACGGACTCTATCAATATTTGGGAGAAGAGCATCAAAGTCATGAGTGAGTACGGTGAACGAAAAAAACGAATGAATCTACTCCTTGAGATATTTTCGCGCACATCCAACAGGCTAGCATCAATCTACATCGAGCAATTAGAAACGTCGATGCTAAAGAAGCGTAGTACCGCAAAAGAGTACCTTAAAAAACTGGAAACGCTGAAAAGGCTGAATGACGACTTTATAGAGCATGACCTCCACCCGGTTACTCTTATGCTCGGCCGGATGTATCATCTGCACAACAGAAACGACAAGGCAAAAGAGTGCACGCGCAATTACGCCAGCGCTGCGCTAAGACTTCTGTCCGACGCTCAGGTTGAGAATGACTGGAAGGGCTACTTCATGCTTGCAGAAGTATTGATGCGCCTTGGGGACGAGGAAAATGCTCAAGCTGCCTAGTCTCTTATCGTTTGCGCTGTTGAAAGAGAGGATGGCCTAGGGAATGAAACTTAGTGCGATGGCGAATGTAGCTAAGAGTAGAGCACATAGACCACTTTGAAGCAGGATATTTATCTCTACAAAGATTGTGCAGATGTAATTTTCGATGGGGGATGTTTCGAGGCGCTAAAAAGAGGCACACTGAATTATCGAATATATGGAAAGAGTCATCGCTTTATTCATACTAAGAGTTATAGAGATTAGTTAATAGAGTTTAAGGCGGCGCCTAATAACCCTAGCGGTGTCTAGCCTATAGCGCCTTTATCGTCTCTACTATATCCCTTCTTCCTTGGTTATAATACTAAGTCGAGGCTAGTATCGAGTTATAGTATAGGTTCACCGGCCCTAAATTTGCCGACTCGGCATTATTCGGGACTAATCTTGTAGAGCAGACCGCTATATACTAGCAGGGTCGGGAAAATAAGGCGAGATACGGCGTGCGTCATCATGAAGCCGGTGGGTTTTTACGGACAATGGTGGATAAGTTCGCCAAGGCAAGTCGGGGACTTTGTTTGATTAGACATTCGATGGGGAGATATCAGAGTACTGCATACACCGCTCATTTAGAGCCCACTTACTACAATAGCAAGGCAGCTCTCCTACAGATTAGTAGTCATTGATCTATCTACTTTGTTTCCCTACAAAAGGCCATCATTAGCCACCATGCCTAAAGTCACAAACCTCTTGTTTCACCACACTGCACCAACATTGCGTCTGCTGGTGTCGCAGTCTGCCCACTCGCCATGTCTAAGGAGAGGTTTTGCCCAAGAGACGTCTCCCCCGAAGCCACTCAAGCTGCAGGGGGTCCTCAAGCCCTTGAAGCAATTCGACGTCACGCCAAGTGTTGGCACCGAGTTTCCGGAGGCCAACCTGGTCGATATGCTGCACGCACCCAACGCTGATGAGTTGCTCAGGGATCTCGCCATCACGAGTAAGCACGCACTAACAGAAGTCTACTATCGCGGAGATGACTAAGCTCATGGATTTTTACCAGTATCCCGCCGTGGTGTCGTCTTCTTCCGCAACCAGAGCAACATGACAAATGATTTCCAGAAGAAGTTGATCCAGCGCATGGGTGAACTGACAGGAAAGCCAAAGGAGTCTGGTCTACACATCCACCCCGTGCTCAACCCTGAAAGAGAGCTGGGCGGTGATGACCTCCACATCAGCACAATCAGCTCTCTCCAAAGGAAAGCTCACTACGGCAAGGCTATCCCGAGGGACCTCGGGACCAGCCGGCAGGCTCTTGAGTCATGGCATAGTGACATGCAGTCGGAGCTGGTGCCTTCCGATTATACATGCTTACGCCTCGTAGAACTACCGAGAGTAGGAGGAGGTTTGCTTGCTACCAACACTTAGTATGGAAGCAAACACCAACTAACCTGTTCCAGACACACTGTGGGCATCTGGGTACGAGGTCTATGATCGCATTAGCAAGTCCATGCAGAAGTTTCTAGAGCAACACACTGCCAACTACACAGCACCATGTAAGAGCCCTATTAAAATTAAAAAAAGAAAATCAATCACTCATGAAAATGTCTTTGGCAAGTCTTCAATAAGATTGCCCAGAACTCGAAGATAAAGCTCTACGAAAAGCCGCGTGGTCACCCTGACAACGTCGGCACCGCCTTGACTGCCGTTCACCCCGTCGTCCGGACGAACCCCGTGACTGGTTGGAAAAGCGTCTTCGCGATCGGCGCATTTGTACGTGTCAAAATCCAGCAGCCGACCATTCTCTGAGACAGGAATTTACTGACCGTGCGATTACAGCCTGCTTCAATCAACGGCCTCACCCCGCCAGAGAGCGAGATGATCCTTCAGTGGCTGATGGACATCGTGCTCCGCAACCACGACCTGCAATGCCGCTTCAGGTGGCAGGACCCGAACGATATGGGTAAGCCTTTATGCCCGCTCTCTCCCCTCTGCTTAATGGTTGTTGACACTTCAACAGCCATTTGGGACAACCGAAGCATGGTACACAACGCCACTATGGACTACGATGACTGCGGTGAGAGATTCGGCTACCGCGTCTGCGGAATCGGTGAAAAGCCGTACCTTGATCCGAACAGCAAGCCCATGCGCGAGGCGCTAGCGCTGGAGGCGAAGGAGGGGTCCTCGTAGAATCTGCGAGATTAGATTTTTGCTTTAATAGGTACGGAAGCCTTGAAATGCTTTCATGAACTTGACTGGCCTATCTTTGAAGGGGTGACAATGTTCCGGATTGTATTCACGCGGAAACGCTACTCTTGTGTACAGAAAGCTCAGCGCTCGAAAAGCTACAGATGATGCATCTCGTACCGACAGGATTGCCACGTCACATCCAGAATCACCTCAGTAGCGTTTCGTGTGTGCGGTGCAAGTGAGGAATAGGCTATTATTGCCTTGTGCGCATAATAGGCAGAGGTTCGAGCGGACGAGATCGAGGCAGCCGGGTGCAACTGCAGCGGCATCTTCGCTGGGCGACGGGGATAAAGAAGAGCAGCCAGATGGTAGCAGGGCAGCCTCGAGAGAGCACAGGACGGAGAAGAACCGGGTGAGGCGCAGGGTAATCAATTCGCGGCCCAACACATCGGCTTCTTTTGGGTCTAAGTCGTAGTTGCCCAGCGAAAACTCCCGGGCTCGGTCTGGGTGGAGGCGACTCTCGTTATCGGTGTTGTTTGCAGTGCTGTTTCGTCAGCTGACGCCTGTTGTCTAGTTCGGTGCCGTTATTACCGATCTCGATCTGAACAACTTCACAGAGGACATAGTTGCAAAGCTCCGTGAAGCCATCTAGAAGTACAAGCTTGTCATCGTCAAGGGTCAACATGAGCTCGAGCCAATGCGCAACTAGGACTTGCTACAGTGTTTGGACCCGGAGGCACCCAGTATGGACCTTGATGAGTTTGCCCGCTCCTTATATCCCAAAGACGCGCTAGTGGTAAGTTCCCCGCGTTTCTCTGTTTTACTCTCTTATCATGCACATCAATAACACAAAAGTAGCCAGTATTCCACCACGTTCAAGCGCCCCACTCCGGGATGTTTATGTTTATCGGCAAAGGCATCCAAGACGATCCCTGGTACGGCAAGCAGGGCCTCGACATGGGCACCAGTAACTTCTATCAGTACGTACTACTGCAACACCCGCGTCGACGTGGATTTCGAAGCCGGGCGCACCCACTTCCACTGATGGCACCGTGGTGGCACCTTCTGGAAGCACGAAGCTCCGCTTTTCACATCGTTCCGGCCCGTGCGTTTCCTGACCGGGGCCACGTCGCAGCAGGTTGAATGGGCGGATGGCTCAGGTCGGAGTTTTACGGTCCAGCCTGGGCGGATGGCTCGGGTCGGAGTTTTACGGTCAAGCCTGGGCGCACGGCCTTCGCGAGCACGGAGCAGCTGTATGATCTGCTGAGCGACGAGCAAAAGGAGATTACATATCACAGTTGGGTCGAGGACATGTACTGGCCGTACGAGTGGGTGAAAGGGTGCCGTTGTGCTCCGAACGGGCTCGGCGTGGCAAATGAGGGCAAGGAGGTGCCAGATGAGGAGATGGACAAGCTCCCGGGCACGACGCTGGAATGGCAGAAGAAGGTATGCTCGATGCAGAAGAAGGCTCCAGAGCCGGGCAGACGCTGAGAGACAAGTGATGAGACGGTGGTGCCTACGGCTTCAGGCATTATCGTCAGGTACGTGATCATTGGATCACCTCTAGAACGGTCATTCCTTGAATTTTATAGCGCCAGAGGCTTGATACATGCTTTTGATCGTTAAGGTGGCTTTTTACACACTCATACTTCCTTAGTGCGAGCTGTCAAACATCATCTCTGCGCCATTGGAAGCACCCTTGCCATTTGTCCAACTTCTCCATCTCCAGACAGCCTCTATATCTCTGTTAGCGTACATCTCCTCCACAAACTCTCTTCAACATTGCGTACTGACCGAGATGCTCAACATGGACCCATCAAGATGCCTGCAGCTTCGCCAGAACCAACTCACCCGCCAAACCCGCTAACAAAGTGCCGCTCACGGCCCATTGGCTGTAAACAAAGAAGTCCCTGCAGTTGCAAGGATCCTGGAGGTTCAGCTTGACGAGCATGACGACAGCAGCAGCCTCTGCTAAGACTGCGCTGACCACAAAAGGTCCCCGCATCAAGCCGCCCAAACAGGCAGCGGAGAGCAAGAACGCCGCCATGGCACCCACGAGAGACAAGAGGAAAGCCTTCGCGTAGTGACGGACGCGCACTGCCAACGAGCCCACGCCGGCATTCAGGTCGTCCTGCAGGTCCTGAAAGGCGTAGACCGTATCATACGTGATGTTGAACAGCGTTTGGCCCGCGAATAGCGCAATGATAGCCTTTATACGGTCTTGTCCGTTGACGTTACTGCTGAGGGCGGCCGCTGCGGCGGGGCCATGGACAATGGCGGCGTCGACGAGGAATACGGCCCAACCGACAGCGGTGCCCAGGCAGAGCTGAGGGTAGTCCCAGAGACGCTTCATAAAAGGGTAGATGAACGCGAGAATGGTGACGAGAAGGGCGTGCTGCCTCGCTCGTGCAGGAAGTGTGGTGTACAGCAAGACGTGGCGCGTGGCAACCAGGATAAAAGTCGTGGCAACAGCTGCGCGGGTTGTTAGCGCGCCGCGAGCTAGCGGCCGCTTCTTACAGCGCTCTACCTGACGGTCAAGGTCCTGGTCGATTGTATCGTTCCATGCGCAGCCGAAACTGCGCAGCAGCAGTCCGTCGAGGAGGAAGACGGATGTCAGCTTGACCCAGTCAGTCGCCGACAGTGCTGCGGGGTCGGTCGAGTTGATAGAGAACAGGAAGCCGATGAAGTAGGGAAAGTAGAAGCCCAGCAGTCCCGCAGGCTTGCTGAAGCGCGTCAACTCCAGATATGGCCGCCAGGACGGACTTGGCGCCTCCTTGTTGGCCTTTGGCGGGATGGTCGCCAATTTGGCTGTGGTGGTCTGATTGAGTATGGTCTGGGACATGGCGCAAAAGAATAGGTAGTACACACTGGGAAGAGAACAGAAACTCTGACTGTCTGTACCGCTCGTTCGGGAACCGCTTCCTTTAACTAGGCGGTGCCTAAGGCTCGTACTATCACACATGGTGTAGATTTTATTCGCACATGGTGCTGTTTTCGGCCCGATACGGACGATTCTCTCTACCGGCTAGCCGGCGCTTTTCTACTAAAGATTCGGTACAGGGTTTCTAAGGTTCGGCGTATGCTAAGGCCGAAACGATAGCTGGCGATGCGAACAGCTAGTATATAATAATAATGGTCTAATTTAGTTAAAAAATATATTATTTAAAAGCTCTAGATAAGTGTTAGAGTCTGAAGCCTAGAAGGAAAGGAAGCCTTACAGGATCTGCGGCAAAGCCCACAAGCACAATCACGTGTGGGACACGGATCACCTCGAAGCAGGGTAAAGTAGGCTATTTCATCTGGTAGGCCAGATAAAATCCCTAGAACCCTGAAGGGACACGTGATATGGCTAGGACCGTATATTTAAGAAGCTCTCGCTTCTTCTTCTCTTCTTCTTCTCTTCTTCTTCTCTCTTTAAGTTTTAGCTTCATGTTCGTAGCGCAATAAACCTTTCAGCGATCATCCTGAGGTTGAGCCTTGACAGATAGAATTATTTAAGAAAGTTATATATATAATTTAGTATAGAGAGTTTAAATAAGAAAATAAGAAGTCTAAATAAGAAAATAGAGAGTCTAAATAGTAATGGCCTAACTTTAACTACTAACGAATCTTTCTATATACTTTACTAAACATTATATTCTACTTAATTTATAGTGTTAAGATATATTCCTTCGTAGAGACCTTCTTATAATCTATAGTATATAAAATAGGGCTTAGCCAACGCACGTATTAGCTGGAGTCTTTGGTTCAGGGCCCCCTAGAGCGTCATGACCTGTCTACAGACGGGCTATCATAGTCCAGTCCGACGCTGAATAAGCCGACTGGGTTAGGCTGGACTATCCTTGGCAGACGTGGACTGGACCGTCTGGATTTTCGACTGGGTCATGTGCCACTCTGAACGGGTGTGGAGCGAAAACGGTGGGCGGGTGGAGAACGTGGCGACCGAGTTGTTTTAGACGGGGCTGGCCGAGGCGGTGGTGGAGCTGTTACTGCGGGCATTCGTGCAGGCGTTGGATAGGATGCGAGTGGTTAAAGAAGCAGTTGGTTGCGCGTGTTGCTCGGTATCCGAGTGAGGGGACGACACGCGCTGCAGGTTTTGTTCATGTGGTCTGTGGTCTGTGGTCCTGGACTGGCGGCCCTTTGTGCACTGCGATGGCCGTGTGCGGCTGCTGCTGCTCTACCGGCGGTAGAGGCAGAGAAGCAGGTGAAGGGGGAGAAGCGGTTAGAGACTACCGGTTCTGAGGAATGACCCTCATCAGACGAAGCTGACCTGCGCCGTCAGGAATACTTCTCCAATGTTCGGGCGCTGTTCGAGAAAACAATTAGATGGGTCTTATCCACTTAGGCGGTCTGTTCTGGGCCTTGGTGAAATGGATAGTACAGTCGAATAGAAATCAAGCTAAAGGCTGTTTGAAAAGATTTGCGGTTAACCATCAATCATATAAGAGACCAGAGAATAGCAGCTCGCAATTCAGCCTGGGGGCAATACTTTCCCTACTTCATACCCTAGGGGCGCATCATGCCCGAGCTCTTTCTTCATTCAAATGTGACTTTGTATCTTCTCTCCCGTTTCTCTCCTCTGAACGTCCTCTAGACCATCCGATATTATTGCAATCATATTCCAAACGCGAAGAAATGAAACAACCAGACACTCAGACCCAGCCTACCAAGCCAGTGACGAGTTTGTTCGGAGCCATAATTTCCTGCTTTCTCGCCTTCAGCTCATCGACATCCCAGTTGACCCACAAGAACTTGCCCTTCAAAAACTCGCCCTCACGGCTGGCTAGCCAGACGATAAAGTGACCAGGCAGCTCAACTGCAGACCGTCAGCTTCTTACGAAAAAGCAGAGCAGAGCGTGCCCAGCCCGAACACCACAAACAGGGGGATCACTTACGATCATCCAACGGCGGATCAAACGCCTCAAGACCCGACTTGGTCAGCATGTCCGTCTTCACGATGCCAGGCTGCACGTTAAAGAACCTGAACGCCGAGTTCTCGACCTGCAGCGTCTCGACCATACGCGACGTGGCGATCTTGGAGCTCGCATACGCCGAGAAGCCCGGCACGGCTGGGTTGAGATGGCACGCGCCAGCCGAGACGTTAAGAAAAACGGCGTTGGGCGCGGCGGCGGCCAGGAAGTGCCTGGCCAGCAGGAAGACGCCCTTGACGTTGACCTCGTACGTGCGCCACCAGTCGGCGGTGACGTCGTCGGCGGCGACGTCCTGCGCGGCCGCGGGGATGGGCTGTACGGTGGCCAGGTAGCCGGCGTTGGCGACCAGCACATCGAGGCCGGCCGGTTTGACCTCCGCGAAGGCGCGCGCGACGTCGGCCTCGTGCGACACGTCGCCGGCGACGACGGTGACCTCGGTCGAGGGGTGGGCGGCCGTGGTGCGCGCCGCGACGGCCTCCAGCGACGCGGCGTTGCGGCCCATGATGAAGATGCGCGCGGCGCCGGCCTGGGCGAAGGCGTCGACGATGCCGGTGCCCAGGCCGCGGCCGCCGCCGCTGATGAAGACGGTCTTGCCGGCGGCAGAGAGCTCCGGGCGGCTGGGCGAGATGGCTGGGTAGCTGCTGTGGTGGTAGGTGGTGGTGTAATCGGTCTCGTAGGGTAGCGGCATGTTTGGTGCGTTGGTCGTTAGAACTTGAGGCCGCTGAAGATTAGGTGATGCGATTGCGGATGTGCGGATGCGGTGGCTGGGCGCGGGATAGGGAACGTTATGATGCAGCGGACACTGAGGCAGCCGGTACTGATTAAATAAGGCCTCAAGTCTTGCGGTGTGAGAAACTTCCGTAAAGTGGTGCTTTCTAGCCATCTCAAGAGCTGTGCGTGATGTGGCGCCCACGCTGCTAATCCGAACACAGCAATTGGTCAGACGTTTCCGGTTGCTTGGCGCGATCTAATAATTGTTGTGTGCTGTAGTGTAGCACTCCAGAACGATTGGCTACTCGGCCAATATGCATGTCAGCAACAAGAGACATGGAACCACACGGACTTCTTCACCTAACGACTGATCTCAACTCATGACTGGGCGAGTCTTGACTGGCTAGAACTTTGTGCGTCATAGGTGAGACGCATCCTTGAAGTCTTCTTCCTACTGAGGTTTATCCTGCAGGAGCGACGAGCATAGCGGGGAAGACGGGCGGCGAACTTTCCTGACACGGCCTAGCGACTATGCATGACCGTTTCCCCCTTGTCCTGCAACACCACTTTTGCTGCACTTGACTCGTCCGACCATCGTGTCCTTCCATAGCAGCTTTTCGACGTACTCTAGTGACATAACGGGGCTGCATGGTTTAAATTGCACCAAATCCCAGGGTTGCATTGCCTCTGGCTACAAACTATCAGATTCCCGTGAAGGCCTCGTCCAGCGTTTCTCGGTGAATGCATCAATCGACCCGTCCAAAAGTTCGCAGCGGTTCCGTATGCAGCAAGGAGCGCGATCGCTGAGAAGCTCCCCACAGCCTCGAGGACTGCAAGGGAAGGCCCGTGCTTCTTCATGCCGCTTGCGAAGGAGAGTACTAGACTGTTGAAGAGCTTTTGGATACCACGGGGAGT
The DNA here is from genome assembly GCA_037356075.1 of Neofusicoccum sp. Z40. Taxonomy (NCBI): domain Eukaryota; kingdom Fungi; phylum Ascomycota; class Dothideomycetes; order Botryosphaeriales; family Botryosphaeriaceae; genus Neofusicoccum; species Neofusicoccum sp. Z40. Next base: position 4,730 of record JBAWJV010000047.1, on the reverse strand, counting down.
GGACAAATTCGCAAGGCCATGCCGATGAGTTTCCACCGCACGATTCTGTGCTCAGACTTCCATGTAAAGTGCGTTGCCACAAACCCCGAGAGGCGAGGATTACATACCTAAATCTGTAACCTTTGAAAGAAAAGTATTGCCAGGAAGCAGCCGAGAGTCTGCTGAAATGCTGTCAACTGGGTCAGTGAGAATGTAAAGAAAAAGGACACCATCCCGCTCATGCAAGCAGGCCTCTTTGTCTACCATCTTATCTTGCCGAAACGTGAACATTGCCCGAGTGCTGTAACCGGGTGAAGCGTCACTAATTCCTCCTCCCATATGTAGGCTTACCACGCCACTAAACGCTCATCTGAGTTTTAGTATGCCAACGCTTTTTGCGGCAAAGGTAGGCCAAGTAGCGTAGTTGGGAGGCGCGGCCCCGTTACAGTACTCTTTGCTTACGGCACTGTCAAGAAACCACGGACGAAAACCACATCTTGTCATAAAGCAAGCTGTCCAGACCACTTTAGCGATGATCGAGCTGAAAGACCCTAACCAAAAACCGTGAATCCACCCTAACCAAAAGATGTGAGGTGAGTGTTATAACACTCATATGACCGCTCACAGTAGCCGTAGTCACGGCTCTGCGTAGTTTGCAGCACATGGGGTAGACTCATATGGGTACAATCATGTGAGAAAAAATGCTCAGAACTGCGCGAAACTCGGATATATTATAAAGCAGAGTTAGTAGAGCAGTTCCCCAGAATTTTGGATCAAAATTCGAGCTTCAAAGGCTTAGATCTAAGTGATTTCTACAGACAGTGGTTTTGGTGAGGCGAAGCCAAACAGGGAGGTTGCAAGGGTTGAAACTTTAAATGTAAGGGAATAAGATAGGGGCAAACAGCACCAGCTTTGCGAAGAAATGAGACAGCAACATCTTGCCAAAGCTAACTGACGAAGAAAATCACCAGCTACGAAGCTCACTAACTGCTAAAATGGAGACAAACGCTACAATCGAATATTTCGAGCATCTGGCAGAGCATCGGTTAGTAGTTTGTCGAGAGTGCAGACATGCAGTCTGGCCAGACCAGATTACAAGCCATCTACGTGGAAGATACCATAAAATCGACCGGAAGCAGGCGGAATTGGTTGCAGAAGAGATCCGACAGTGGCCAGGCTTGATTTTATTCCCAGGTGAGCTCGAAATTCCAGGGGAAGTTGACCAACCCATTGGCTAACTACCGCTGTACGAGGATGGGCTACTGTGTCAATTAAGCCCAACTAGCTGCAGATATGTTTGTCGAGATCTAACAACATTACGACATCACTGGCGTAAGGTCCATCAGTGGTCCATAAGTGGACAAGTTGGTGGATCAGGAAAGGCACAAAAGCGGAGGAGGGAAGAACGATTCCAGCAGGCAGCTAGGAAGGTCTACTGCCAGCGAATTTTCCCCAGCCGCCACGGCTCGCAGTACTTCATGGTGCGACAGCCAGAGCAAGCGCGAGAAGACCAGGCACACCCCGCCCAGGGAGGAGAGCAGCTGTGGCAGCAGGCATGGGACAAGGCGAACAAGAACTGGGAGGAGCTGGAGAAGCGGGCCCAGGCGACGATCGAGGACGGGGAGAAGGATGAGGTCAGCCCGTGGCTGGACAGGACGCAGTGGCTGCCGTATCTGATGGGACTGGACCGAGATGAGCTGCTGGCAGCCATTGAGGAGCCGAACACCAATCCAGATGAAGAGAAAGAGCCGATTGGAGCTGCCATCTGGAAGGCCATGGACGACGTTGCCCGCATCAGCCAGGAGTCGATCACCAAGAGGGTTGGCGTGTTTGTGCGCATAGAGATGATGAGGACAGAGAAGCACCAGACCAAGTACCAGCCGCTGCAGCCGTACATGGATGAGGAATCGATTGTCGATCGGTCGAGGGCTTGGAAGCAGGTTCTAATGTTCTTCGTCAGGACCCAGAGGGAGCATGACTGGCGGAGTCCAGAGTACAAATTCACTCGTCGGCAGTTCAACGCTTTTATTAAGCTGATTGAGGAGGCAGAGCGGCAGGTGGCTAATTAAGAAGATGAAGCTGAAGGAGAGCAGGATGAGGGGGAGGAGGGCTAGGACCAGGACCAGGACCAGGATCAGGACCGAGATGAGGGAGAGGAGGACCAGGACCAGCCAAAGTTGACCAGAATCTAAACTGCATGTCTGGACTTCTGCATCGAGCTGCTGAACCAAAGAATCACCCAGCACGAATACGACAGTGCTTTAGTCTGTGCATTGGCAGTTCAGGGAGTCACTAATAAAGGGTGGAGAGAGCCAGGTCTTTACACCAGCATCTTGTCAGCTATTATCAAGGTAGGCCGCTTCATGGTAGTTCAAAAGGCACTGGAGATGGCAGGTCCGGAGGAAGAGGATGCTTTCAGCAGTGGAGGCAGCGCGTAGGACTTTAAAGACAGCGCGTATGGAAGTGACACTAGCAGCAGAGAAAGCAGCCCGCAGCCGAACCGCGGCCAGAAAAGCTGTTTGGAGCTGGTTGATAGGATAATGGACTGCTTTATGGTCCGAGGGAGCCACAGTCCTATGCAGTGGATACTGGATCTGCGTACTTATGGGATGAAGATCCACTACAACACGATAACAAAGGGCTATATCGGGTGGAACGGCAGGGACCAGCTGCTGTACAAGGGGGTCCAGTTCACCATGGCCAAGTTCCGCGGCATGGTGCACGGGTTGCTGCACGACACTCGCCAGCTACTACTCTAAGAGCTGCTATTCGAGAAGAACTGCAAGGAAAAGGAAAATAGGGTGCCAGCAGTGCCATGGGATTCGATTAGAGATAACCCGGTAGAGGGACGCAGAGGGTGGAACTTTCTGCAAGACCAACGCACCCAGCTACCAGCAGATGGGAGGACTTGGCTATTCGTCAGGATTATGGAGGACGCCGCAGTAAGAAAGCAGTTTACTAGGGAGAATGCAAGCTCAGGAATCCGCAGGCAAGCAGTGGACGCATACGCAGCGCAGGTGGCAGAGTTTAGAGAGAAGCTGCTGCTGCTGATGCACATCACTGGGGGGCAGCCGGCAAGAGGACCCGAGATTCTTAGCATCAGGCACAGCAACACGGCCAAGGGTGGGCACCGCAACATCTTTGTGGAGGATGGGCTAGTCGTCTTTGTAACCAGGTATCACAAGGGCTACGCAATGGCTGGGGACGTCAAGGTCATCCACAGATATCTGCCCAGGGAGGTGGGAGAGCTGGTGGTCTGGTATCTATGGCTAGTCTTGCCATTCCACCAGCGCATGCTGGCAGCAGTGCGTGGCAGCGAGCAGATCTCAGCCCACATGTGGCCAGCTGAGGTGGGGGAGAAGAGGTGGACGACTGAGCGCATGAGGGAGGCCATGAAGAGGGAGAGCAGGATCGGCTTGGGCCAGGAGCTCACAGTCAGGGCGTACAGAGATGTTGCCATTGGGATCAGCAGGCGGTTCATGCGTGGATCAACTGCATTCCAGCAGGATGAGGGGGAGGACAGTGAGCAGCAGCAGCAGGTGGAGGAGGACCAGATGGCAGCGGTAATCGCAGATGCCCAGGCAGGACACACATCACACACTGCTGGCTTAATCTACGCAAGAGGGATGATGGAGCAGGCAGGCGTGGTGGCAGAGAAGAGGCTGCTGTTCCGGGCGTCCAGCACAGACTGGCATCGGTTCTTGGGCTTCCAGTCAGCTTTGAAGAGCCAGGAGCCAGCGTTAAAGAAGAGGAAGCGCTGCCCATTTGAGGATGATGCAGACGAGGAGCGGCTGGACCGTTGGACGCGTCTGAGGAAGACAAATGCAAGGGAGCAGCTGAAGAGGCTGATGGGCAAAGATGCCGAGTTCCGCAGTGTCCAGGAGGAAACAGTTACTGCAATCCAGGCTGGAATAAGCCCAGTAGTTGCAGTGATGCCGACTGGAGCTGGGAAGAGCATCTTGTTCATGCTGCCGGCTTGGGCAGAGCCGGGAGGGACAACGGTCGTGGTGGTGCCGCTCATCGCGCTGAGGGAGGACATGAAGAAGCGCTGCAGCAAGCTGGGCATCGGGTGCGCCGAGTGGGACGCGAGGCAGCAGCCGGACGCGGAGTCCATCGTGCTAGTCACACCGGAGGCGGCGCTGAGCGAGGAGTTCACAGCATTCTTGAACCGGCTGAAGGCGGTGCGCCAGCTGGACAGGATCGTCATCGACGAGTGCCACGTAGTTCTCAACAACCAGGTGGACTTCCGCAAGCAGCTACAGCAGCTAGGCAGGCTTATGATAGCAGAGACGCAGATGGTGCTGCTGACAGCAACGCTGCCACCAAGCAGCGAAGCGGAGCTGTGGCGCAGGATGGGCTGGGAGGCGGACGATGTGGTAGTGTTTAGGGCACGCACCACCCGCAAGAATATTAGCTATCAAGTAGTTAAGGTGGGTAAGGAAAGAGGAGGCGAGAAGGGAGGAGGAAAGGAGCAGGATAAGAAGATAGAAGAGCTGGTAGAGAAGGCGCTGCAGGCAACAGCAGAGGGGAAGGTTGTGATCTACTGCAACACAGTTGCAAGGGTGAAGAGCTTGGTAGAGGCAGGGCTGTTCCAGTGCGAGGCATTTTACAGCAAGATGTCTGTAGGGAGGAAGAAGGAGGTGCTAGAAGACTTTAGGACAGGGTTGGTGAGGGTGGTAGTGGCAACAAGCGCGCTGGGCATGGGGATTGATATCCCAGGCATTAGGCTCATCATCCACACGGATGAGCCG